>JBBBDQ010001597.1:0-140000 GCA_037127315.1 Ascarosepion bandense
ATGAAAGCCCGAAAATTGCGCATTTAGTGTATTTTCATGCATATCAAGATTAATGCTGATTCTTATGTAAATTGATGTGTAGAATCATATGGTCTCATTTAAAATTGATTCTGAGCAATATAAATGAGTGTACTGAAAGCCCGAAAATTGCGCATTTAGTGTATTTTCATGCATATCAAGATTAATGCTAATTCTTATGTAAATTGATGTGTAGAATCATATGGTCTCATTTAAAATTGATTCTGAGCAATATAAATGAGTGTACTGAAAGCCAGAAAATTGCGCATTTAGTGTATTTTCATGCATATCAAGATTAATGCTGATTCTTATGTAAATTGATGTGTAGAATCATATGGTCTCATTTAAAATTGATTCTGAGCAATATAAATGAGTGTAGTGAAAACCCGAATATTGCGCATTTAGTGTATTTTCATGCATATCAAGATTAATGCTGATTCTTATGTAAATTGATGTGTAGAATCATATGGTCTCATTTAAAATTGATTCTGAGCAATATAAATGAGTGTACTGAAAGCCCGAAAAATGCGCATTTAGTGTATTTTCATGCATATCAAGATTAATGCTGATTCTTATGTAAATTGATGTGTAGAATCATATGGTCTCATTTAAAATTGATTCTGAGCAATATAAATGAGTGTACTGAAAGCCCGAAAATTGCGCATTTAGTGTATTTTCATGCATATCAAGATTAATGCTGAATCTTATGTAAATTTATGTGTAGAATCATATGGTCTCATTTAAAATTGATTCTGAGCAATATAAATCAGTGTAGTGAAAGCTAGAAAATTGCGCATTTAGTGTATTTTCATGCATATCAAGATTAATGCTGATTCTTATGTAAATTGATGTGTAGAATCCTATGGTCTCATTTAAAATTGATTCTGAGCAATATAAATGAGTGTACTGAAAGCCCGAAAATTGCGCATTTAGTGTATTTTCATGCATATCAAGATTAATGATAATTCTTATGTAAATTGATGTGTAGAATCATATGGTCTCATTTAAAATTGATTCTGAGCAATATAAATGAGTGTAGTGAAAGCCCGAAAATTGCGCATTTAGAGTATTTTCATGCATATCAAGATTAATGCAGATTCTTATATAAATTGATGTGTAGAATCATACGGTCTCATTTAAAATTGATTCTGAGCAATATAAATGAGTGTACTGAAAGCCCGAAAATTGCGCATTTAGTGTATTTTCATGCATATCAAGATTAATGCTGATTCTTATGTAAATTGATGTGTAGAATCATAGGGTCTCATTTAAAATTGATTCTGAGCAATATAAATGAGTGTATTGAAAGCCGAAAATTGCGCATTTAGGTGGTATTTTCATGCATATCAAGATTAATGCCGATTCTTATGTAAATTGATGTGTAGAATCATATGGTCTCATTAAAATTGATTCTGAGCAATATAAATGAGTGTACTGAAAGCCCGAAAATTGCGCATTTAGTGTATTTTCATGCATATCAAGATTAATGCTGATTCTTATGTAAATTGATGTGTAGAATCATATGGTCTCATTTAAAATTGATTCTGAGCAATATAAATGAGTGTAGTGAAAGCTCGAAAATTGCGCATTTACTGTATTTTCATGCATATCAAGATTAATGATAATTCTTATGTAAATTGATGTGTAGAATCATATGGTCTCATTTAAAATTGATTCTGAGCAATATAAATGAGTGTAGTGAAAGCCCGAAAATTGCGCATTTAGTGTATTTTCATGCATATCAAAGTTAATCCTGATTCTTATGTAAATTGATGTGTAGAATCATATGGTCTCATTTAAAATTGATTCTGAGCAATATAAATGAGTGTAGTGAAAGCCCGAAAATTTTTACATTTAGTGTATTTTCATGCATATCAAGATTAATGCTGATTCTTATGTAAATTGATGAGTAGAATCATATGGTCTCATTAAAATTGATTCTGAGCAATATAAATGAGTGTAGTGAAAACCCGAAAATTGCGCGATTGTAGTGTATTTCAGGCACATCAAGATTAATGCTGATTCTTATGTAAATTGATGTGTAGAATCATATGGTCTCATTTAAAATTGATTCAGAGCAATATAAATGAGTGTAGTGAAAGCCCGAAAATTGCGCATTTAGTGTATTTTCATGCTTATCAAGATTAATGCTGATTCTTATGTAAATTGATGTGTAGAATCACATGGTCTCATTCAAAATTGATTCAGAGCAATATAAATGAGTGTAGTGAAAGCCCAAAAATTGCGCATTTAGTGTATTTTCATGCATATCAAGAATAATGCTGATTCTTATGTAAATTGATGTGTAGAATCATATGGTCTCATTTAAAATTGATTCTGAGCAATATAAATGAGTGTAGTGAAAGCCCGAAAATTGCGCATTTAGTGTATTTTCATGCATATCAAGATTAATGCTGATTCTTATGTAAATTGATGTGTAGAATCATATGGTCTCATATAAAATTGATTCTGAGCAATATAAATGATTGTAGTGAAAGCCCGAAAATTGCGCATTTAGTGTATATTCATGCATATCAAGATTAATGCTGATTCTTATGTAAATTGATGTGTAGAATCATATGGTCTCATATGAAATTTATTCTGAGCAATATAAATGAGTGTAGTGAAAGCCCGAAAATTGCGCATTTAGTGTATATTCATGCATATCAAGATTAATGCTGATTCTTATGTAAATTGATGTGCAGAATCATATGGTCTCATTTAAAATTGATTCAGAGCAATATAAATGAGTGTAGTGAAAGCCCGAAAATTGCGCATTTAGTGTATTTTCAGGCACATCAAGATTAACGCTGATTCTTATGTAAATTGATGTGTAGAATCATATGGTCTCATTTAAAATTGATTCAGAGCAATATAAATGAGTGTAGTGAAAGCCTGAAAATTGCGTAATTAGTGTATTTTCATGCATATCAAGATTAATGCTAATTCTTATGTAAATTGATGTGTAGAATCATATGGTCTCATTTGAAATTGATTCAGAGCAATATAAATGAGTGTAGTGAAAGCCCAAAAATTGCGCATTTAGTGTATTTTCATGCATATCAAGATTAATGCTGATTCTTATGTAAATTGATGTGTAGAATCATATGGACTCATTTAAAATTGATTCAGAGGAATATAAATGAGTGTAGTGAAATCTCGAAAATTGCGCATTTAGTGTATTTTCATGCATATCAAGATTAATGCTGATTCTTATGTAAATTGATGTGTAGAATCATATGGTCTCATTTAAAATTGATTCAGAGCAATATAAATGAGTGTACTGAAAGACCGAAAATTGGGCATTTAGTGTATTTTCATGCATATCAAGATTAATGCTGATTCTGCAAAATTCGATGTGTAGACCATATGGTCTCATTTAAAATTGACCAGAGCATTATAAATGAGTGTAGTGAAAGACCGAAAATTGCGCATTTAGTGTATTTTCATGCATATCAAGATTAATGCTGATTCTTATGTAAATTCATGTGTAGAATCATATGGTCTCATTTAAAATTGGTTCTGAGCAATATAAATGAGTGTACTGAAAGACCGAAAATTGCGCATTTAGTGTATTTTCATGCATATCAAGATTAATGCAGATTCTTATGTAAATTGATGTGTAGAATCATATGGTCTCATTTAAAATTGATTCAGAGCAATATAAATGAGTGTAGTGAAAGCCCGAAAATTGCGCATTTAGTGTATTTTCATGCATATCAAGATTAATGCTGATTTCTATGTAAATTGATGTGTAGAATCATATGGTCTCATTTGAAAATGATTCAGAGCAATATAAATGAGTGTAGTGAAAGCCCGAAAATTGCGCATTTAGTGTATTTTCATGCATATCAAGATTAATGCTGATTCTTATGTAAATTGATGTGTAGAATCATATGGTCTCATTTAAAAAAGTGATTCAGAGCAATATAAATGAGTGTAGTGAAAGCCCGAAAATAAAGGCATTAATGTATTTTCATGCATATCAAGATTAATGCTGATTCTTATGTAAATTGATGTGTAGAATCATATGGTGTCATTTAAAATTTATTCTGAGCAATATAAATGAGTGTAGTGAAAGCCCGAAAATTGCGCATTTAGTGTATTTTCATGCATATCAATATTAATGCTGATTCTTATGTAAATTGATGAGTAGAATCATATCGTCTCATTTAAAATTGATTCTGAGCAATATAAATGAGTGTAGTGAAAGCCCGAAAATTGCGCATTTAGTGTATTTTCATGCATATCAAGATTAATGCTGATTCTTATGTAAATTGATGTGTAGAATCATATGGTCTCATTTAAAATTGATTCTGAGAAATATAAATGAGTGTACTGAAAGACCGAAAATTGCACATTTTGTGTATTTTCATGCATATCAAGATTAATGCTGATTCTTATGTAAATTGATGTGTAGAATCATATGGTCTCATTTAAATTTGATTCAGAGCAATATAAATGAGTGTACTGAAAGCCCGAAAATTGCGCATTTAGTGTATTTTCATGAATATCAAGATTAATGCTGATTCTTATGTAAATTGATGTGTAGAATCATATGGTCTCATTTAAAATTGATTCAGAGCAATATAAATGAGTGTAGTGAAAGCCCGAAAATTGCGCATTTAGTGTATTTTCATGCATATCAAGATTAATGCTAATTCTTATGTAAATTGATGTGTAGAATCATATGGTCTCATTTAAAATTGATTCAGAGCAATATAAATGAGTGTAGTGAAAGCCCAAAAATTGCGCATTTAGTGATTTTCATGCATATCAAGATTAATGCTGATTCTTATGTAAATTGATGTGTAGAATCATATGGTCTCATTTAAAATTGATTCAGAGCAATATAAATGAATGTACTGAAAGACCGAAAATTGCGCATTTAGTGTATTTTCATGCATATCAAGATTAATGCTGATTCTTATGTAAATTGATGTGTAGAATCATATTGTCTCATTTAAAATTGATTCAGAGCATTATAAATGAGTGTAGTGAAAGACCGATAATTGCGCATTTAGTGTATTTTCATGCATATCAAGATTAATGATGATTCTTATGTAAATTGATGTGTAGAATCATATGGTCTCATTTAAAATGATTCAGAGCAATATAAATGAGTGTACTGAAAGACCGAAAATTGCGCATTTAGTGTATTTTCATGCATATCAAGATTAATGCTGATTCTTATGTAAATTCATGTGTAGAATCATATGGTCTCATTTAAAATTGGTTCTGAGCAATATAAATGAGTGTACTGAAAGACCCGAAAATTGCGCATTTAGTGTATTTTCATGCATATCAAGATTAATGCAGATTCTTATGTAAATTGATGTGTAGAATCATATGGTCTCATTTAAAATTGATTCTGAGCAATATAAATGAGTGTAGTGAAAGCCCGAAAATTGCGCATTTAGTGTATTTTCATGCATATCAAGATTAATGCTGATTCTTATGTAAATTGATGTGAAGAATCATATGATCTCATTTGAAAATGATTCAGAGCAATATAAATGAGTGTAGTGAAAGCGAAAATTGCGCATTTTAGTGTATTTTCATGCATATCAAGATTAATGCTGATTCTTATGTAAATTGATGTGTAGAATCATATGGTCTCATTTAAAAAGTGATTCAGAGCAATATAAATGAGTGTGTTAAGCCCGAAAATAGCGCATTAATGTATTTTCATGCATATCAAGATTAATACTGATTCTTATGTAAATTGATGTGTGAATCATATGGTCTCATTTTAAAATTTATTCTGAGCAATATAAATGAGTGTAGTGAAAGCAAAATTGCGCACATTTAGTGTATTTTCATGCATATCAAGATTAATGCTGATTCTTGTAAATTGATGAGTAGAATCATATCGTCTCATTTAAAATTGATTCTGGGTAATATCAATGTGTGTAGTGAAAGCCCGAATATTGCACGCATTTAGTGTATTTTCATGCATATCAAGATTAATGCTGATTCTTATGTAAATTGATGTGTAGAATCACATGGTCTCGTTAAAATTGATTCTGAGCAATATAAATGGTGTGGTAAACCCGAAAATTGCGCATTTAGTGTATTTTCATGCATATCAAGATTAATGCTGATTCTTATGTAAATTGATGTGTAGAATCATATGGTCTCATTTAAAATTGATTCTGAGCAATATATAAATGAGCGTAGTGAAAGCGAATATTGCGCATTTAGTGTATTTTCATGCATATCAAGATTAATGCTGATTCATATGTAAATTGATGTGTAGAATCATATGGTCTCATTTAAAAATGATTATGAGCAATATAAATGAGTGTATTGAAAGCTCGAAAAGTGCGCATTTAGTGTATTTTTTCATGCATATCAAGATTAATGCTGATCCTTATGTAAATTGATGTGTAGAATCATATGGTCTCATTTAAAATTGATTCAGAGCAATATAAATGAGTGTAGTGAAAACCCGAAAATTGCGCATTTAGTGTATTTTCATGCATATCAAGATTAATGCTGATTCTTACTGTAAATTGATGTGTAGGATCATATGGTCTCATTTAAAATTGATTCTGAGCAATATAAATGAGTGTAGTGAAAGCCCGAAAATTGCGCATTTAGTGTATTTTCATGCATATCAAGATTAATGCTGATTCTTATGTAAATTGATGTGTAGAATCATATGGTCTCATTTAAAATTGATTCAGAGCAATATAAATGGGTGTAGTGAAAACCCGAAAATTGCGCATTTAGTGTATTTTCATGCATATCAAGATTAATGCTGATTCTTATGTAAATTGATGTGTAGAATGATATGGTCTCATTTAAAATTGATTCAGAGCAATATAAATGATTGTAGTGAAAGCTCGAAAATTGCGCATTTAGTGTATTTTCATGCATATCAAGATTAATGCTGATTCTTATGTAAATTGATGTGTAGAATGATATGGTCTCATTTAAAATTGATGCTGAGCAATATAAATATGAAGATGGTAAACCAATTGCGCATTTAGTTTACTTTCATGCATATCAAGATTAATGCTGATTCTTATGTAAATTGATGTGTAGAATCATATGGTCTCATTAAAATTGATTCTGAGCAATATAAACGAGTGTAGTGAAAGCCCGAAAATTGCGCATTTAGTGTATTTTCATGCATATCCAAGATTAATGCTGATTCTTATGTAAATTGATGTGTAGAATCATATGGTCTCATTTAAAATTGATTCTGAGCAGTATAAATGAGTATAGTGAAAACCCGAAAATTGCGCATTTAGTGTATTTTCATGCATATCAAGATTAATGCTGATTCTTATGTAAAATGATGTGCATAATCATATGGTCTCAATTGAAAGTGATTCTGAGCAATATAAATGAGTGTAGTGAAAGCCCGAGAATTGCGCATTTAGTGTATTTTCATGCATATCAAGATTAATGCTGATTCTTATGTAAATTGATGTGTAGAATCATATGCGCTCATTTAAAAATTGATTCTGAGCAATATCAATGAGTGTGAAAGCCCGAAAATTGCGCATTTAGTGTATTTTCATGCATATCAAGATTAATGCTGAATCTTATGTAAATTGATGTGTAGAATCATATGGTCTCATTTAAAATTGATTCTGAGCAATATAAATGAGTGTGGTAAACTCCGAAAATTGCGCATTCAGTGTATTTTCATGCATATCAAGATTAATGCTGATTCTTATGTAAATTGATGTGGAGAATCATATGCTCTCATTTAAAATTGATTCTGAGCAATATAAATGAGTGTAGTGAAACCCCGAAAATTGCGCTTTTATTGTATTTTCATGCATATCAAGATTAATGATGATTCTTATGTAAATTGATGTGTAGAATCATATGGTCTCATTTAAAATTGATTCTGAGCAATATAAATGAGTGTAGTGAAAGCCCGAAAATTGCGCATTTAGTGTATTTTCATGCATATCAAGATTAATGCTGGTTCTTATGTAAATTTATGTGTAGAATCATATGTTCTCATTTAAAACTGATTCTGAGCAATATAAATGAGTGTAGTGAAAGCTCGAAAATTGCGCATTAATGTATTTTCATGCATATCAAGATTAATGCTGATTCTTATGTAAATTGATGTGTAGAATCATATGGTCACATTTAAAATTGATTCTGAGCAATATAAATGAGTGTCGTGAAAGCCCGAAAATTGCGCATTTAGTGTATTTTCAAGCATATCAAGATTAATGCTGATTCTTATGTAAATTGATGTGTAGAATCATATGTTCTCATTTAAAACTGATTCTTAGCTTTATAAGTGAGTGTAGTGAACGCTCGAAAATTGCGCATTTACTGTATTTTAATGCATATCAAGATTAATGCTGATTCTTATGTAAATTGATGTGTAGAATCATATGGTCTCATTTAAAATTGATTCTGAGCAATATAAATGAGTGTAGTGAAAGCCCTAAAATTGCGCATTTAGTGTATTTTCATGCATATCAAGAATACTGCTGATTCTTATGTAAATTGATGCGTAGAATAATATGGTCTCATTTAAAATTGATTCTGAGCAATATAAATGAGTGTACTGAAAGCCCGAAAATTGCGCATTTAGTGTATTTTCATGCATATCAAGATTAATGCTGATTCTTATGTAAATTGATGTGTAGAATCATATGGTCTCATTTAAAATTGATTCTGTGCAATATAAATGAGTGTTGTGAAAGCTCGAAAATTGCGCATTTACAGTATTTTCATGCATATCAAGATTAATGCTGATTCTTATGTAAATTGATGTGTAGAATCGTATGGTCTCATTTAAAATTGAATCTGAGCAATATAAATGAATGTAGTGAAAGCCCGAAAATTGCGCATTTAGTTTATTTTCATGCATATCAAGATTAATGCTGATTCTTATGTAAATTGATGTGTAGAATCATATGGTCTCATTTAAAATTGATTCTGAGCAATATCAATGAGTGTAGTGAAAGCCCGAAAATTGCGCATTTAGTGTATTTTCATGCATATCAAGATTAATGCTGATTCTTATGTAAATTGATGTGTAGAATCATATGGTCTCATTTAAAATTGATTCTGTGCAATATAAATAACTGTAGTGAAAGCTCGAAAATTGCGCATTTAGTGTATTTTCATGCATATCTAGATTAATGCTGAATCTTATGTAAATTGATGTGTAGAATCATATGGTCTAATTTAAAATTGATTCTGAGCGATATAAATGAGTGTAGTGAAAGCCAGAAAATTGCGCATTTAGTGTATTTTCATGCATATCAAGATTACTGCCGATTCTTATGTAACACGTAGAATCATATGGTCTCATTTAAAATTGATTCTGAGCAATATAAATGAGTGTACTGAAAGCCCGAAAATTGCGTGCATTTAGTGTATTTTCATGCATATCAAGATTAATGCTGATTCTTATGTAAATTGATGTGTAGAATCATATGGTCTCATTTAAAATTGATTCTGAGCATTATAAATGAGTGTAGTGAAAGCTCGAAAATTGCGCATTTAGAGTATTTTCATGCATATCAAGATTAGCGATTCTTATGTAAATTGATGTGTAGAATCATATGGGCTCATTTAAAAATTGATTCTGAGCAATATCAATGAGTGTACTGAAAGCCCGAAAATTGCGCATTTAGAGTATTTTCATGCATATCAAGATTTATGCTGATTCTTATGTAAATTGATGTGTAGAATCATATGGTCTCATTTAAATTTGATTCTGAGCAAAATAAATGAGTGTAGTGAAAGCTCAAATATTGCGTATTTAGTGAATTTTCATGCATATCAAGATTAATGCTGATTCTTATGTAAATTGATGTGCTTAATCGTATGGTCTCATTTAAAATTGATTCTGAGCTCTATAAATGAGTGTATTGAAGGCTCGAAAATTGCGCATTTAGTGTATTTTCATGCATATCAAGATTAATGCTCATTCTCATGTAAACTTATGTGTAGAATCATATGGTCTCATTTAAAAAATTGATTCTGAGCAATGTAAATGAGTGTAGTGAAAGCCCGAAAAATTGCCCATTAGTGTATTTTCATGCATATCAAGATTAATGCTGATTCTTATGTAAATTTATGTGTAGAATAATATGGTCTCATTTAAAATTATCCAGAGCAATATAAAAATGAGTGTAGTGAAATCCCGAAAATTGCGCATTTAGTGTATTTTCATGCATATCAAGATTAATGCTGATTCTTATGTAAATTGATGTGTAGAATCATATGGTCTGATTTAAAATTGATTCTGAGCATAATATAAATGAGTGTACTGAAAGCCCGAAAATTGCGCATTTAGTGTATTTTCATGCATATCAAGATTAATGCTGATTCTTATGTAAATTGATGTGTAGAATCATATGGTCTCATTTAAAATTGATTCTGAGCAATATAAATGAGTGTAGTGAAAGCTCGAAAATTGCGCATTTAGTGTATTTTCATGCATATCAAGATTAATGCTGAATCTTATGTAAATTGATGTGTAGAATCATATGGTCTCATTTAAAATTGATTCTGAGCGATATAAATTCGTAGTGAAAGCCCGAAATTGCGCATTTAGAGTATTTTCATGCATATCAAGATTAATGCTGATTCTTATGTAAATTGATGTAGAATCATATGGGCTCATTTAAAATTGATTCTGAGCAATATCAATGAGTGTACTGAAAGACCTGAAAATTGCGCATTTAGAGTATTTTCATGCATATCAAGATTAATGCTCATTCTCATGTAAACTTATGTGTAGAATCATATGGTCTCATTTAAAATTGATTCTGAGCAATGTAAATGAGTGTAGTGAAAGCCCGAAAAATTGCGCATTTAGAGTATTTTCATGCATATCAAGATTAATGCTGATTCTTATGTAAATTTATGTGTAGAATAATATGGTCTCATTTAAAATTGATTCAGAGCAATATAAATGAGTGTAGTGAAACTCGAAAATTGCGCATTTAGTGTATTTTCATGCATATCAAGATTAATGCTGATTCTTATGTAAATTGATGTGTAGAATCATATGGTCTGATTTAAAATTGATTCTGAGCAATATAAATGAGTGTACTGAAAGCCCGAAAATTGCGCATTTAGTGTATTTTCATGCATATCAAGATTAATGCTGATTCTTATGTAAATTGATGTGTAGAATCATATGGTCTCATTTAAAATTGATTCTGAGCAATATAAATGAGTGTAGTGAAAGCTCGAAAATTGCGCATTTAGTGTATTTTCATGCATATCAAGATTAATGCTGAATCTTATGTAAATTGATGTGTAGAATCATATGGTCTCATTTAAAATTGATTCTGGAGCGATATAAATGTCTGTAGTGAAAGCCCGAAAATTGCGCATTTAGTGTATTTTCATGCATATCAAGATTAATGCTGATTCTTATGTAAATTGATGTGTAGAATCATATGGTCTCATTTAAAATTGATTCTGAGCAATATAAATGAGGTAGTGAAAGCTCGAAAATTGCGCATTTAGTGTATTTTCATGCATATCAAGATTAATGCTGATTCTTATGTAAAATGATGTGTAGAATCATATGGTCTCATTTAAAAGTGATTCTGAGCAATATAAATGAGTGTAGTGAAAGCCCGAAAATTGCGCATTTAGTGTATTTTCATGCATATCAAGATTAATGCTGATTCTTATGTAAATTGATGTGTAGAATCATATGGGCTCATTTAAAAATTGATTCTGAGCAATATCAATGAGTGTAGTGAAAGCCCGAAAATTGCGTATTTAGTGTATTTTCATGCATATCAAGATTAATGCTGAATCTTATGTAAATTGATGTGTAGAATCATATGGTCTCATTTAAAAATTGATTCTTGAGCAATATAAATGAGTGTAGTGAGTGCCTGAAAATTGCGCATTTAGTGTATTTTTCATGCATATCAAGATTAATGTTGATTCTTATGTAAATTGATGTGAAGAATCATATGGTCTCATTTAAAAGTGATTCTGAGCAGTATAAATGAGTATAGTGAAAACCCGAAAATTGCGCACTTAGTGTATTTTCATGCATATCAAGATTAATGCTGATTCTTATGTAAAATGATGTTTAGAATCATATGGTCTCATTTAAAATTGATTCAGAGCATTAAAAATGAGGTAGTGAACTCGAAAAATTGGTAAAATTTAGTGCATTTTCATGCATATCAAGATTAATGCTGATTCTTATGTAAATTGATGTGTAGAATCATATGGTCTAATTTAAAATTGATTCTGAGCAATATAAATGAGTGTAGTGAAATCCCGAAAATTGCGCATGGGGTGTATTTTCATGCATATCAAGATTAATGCTGATTCTCATGTAACTTGATGTGTAGAATCATATGGTCTCATTTGAAATTGATTCTGAGCAATATAAATGAATGTAGTGAAATCCCGAAAATTGCGCATTTAGTGTATTTTTTCATGCATATCAAGATTAATGCTGATTCTTATGTAAATTGATGTGTAGAATCATATGGTCTCATTTAAAATTGATTCAGAGCAATATAAATGAGTGTAGTGAAAACCCGAAAATTGCGCATTTAGTGTATTTTCATGCATATCAAGATTAATGCTGATTCTTATGTAAATTGATGTGTATAATCATATGGTCTCATTTAAAATTGATTCTGAGCAATATAAATGAGCGAGTAAAATCCGAAAATTGCGCATTTAGTGTATTTTCATGCATATCAAGATTAATGCTGATTCTCATGTAAATTGATGTAGAATCATATGGTCTCATTTTAAATTGATTCTGAGCAATATAAATGATTGTGAAATCCCGAAAATTGCGCATTTAGTGTATTTTCATGCATATCAAGATTAATGCTGGATTCTTATGTAAATTGATGTGTAGAATCATATGGTCTCATTTAAAATTGATTCAGAGCAATATAAATGAGTGTAGTGAAATCCCGAAAATTGCGCATTTAGTATTTTTCGCATATCAAGATTAATGCTGATTCTTATGTAAATTGATGTGTAGAATCATATGGTCTCATTTAAAATTGATTCAGAGCAATATAAATGAGTGTAGTGAAACTCGAAAATTGCGCATTTAGTGTATTTTCATGCATATCAAGATTAATGCTGATTCTTATGTAAATTGATGTGTAGAATCATATGGTCTCATTTAAAATTCATTCAGAGCAATATAAATGAGTGTAGTGAAATCTCGAAAATTGCACATTTATTGTATTTTCATGCATATCAAGATTAATGCTGATTCTTATGTAAATTGATGAGTAGAATCATATGGTCTCATTTAAAATTGATTCTGGGCAAAATAAATGAGTGTAGTGAAAGCTCGAAAATTGCGCATTTAGTGTATTTTCATGCATATCAAGATTAATGCTGATTCTTATGTAAATTGATGTGTAGAATCATATGGTCTCATTTCAAATTGATTCTGAGCAATATAAAATGAGTGTGGTGAAAAGCTAGAAAATTGCGCATTTAGTGTATTTTCATGCATATCAAGATTAATGCTGATTCTTTGTAAATTGATGTGTAGAATCATATGGTCTCATTTAAAATTTATTCTGAGCAATATAAATGAGTGTAGTGAAAGCCCGAAAATTGCGCATTTAGTGTATTTTCATGCATATCAAGATTAATGCTGATTCTTATGTAAATTGATGTGTAGAATCATATGGTCTCATTTAAAATTTATTCTGAGCAATATAAATGAGTGTAGTGAAAGCCCGAAAATTGCGCATTTAGTGTATTTTCATGCATATCAAGATTAATGCTGATTATTATGTAAATTGATGTGTAGAATCATATGGTCTCATTTCAAATTGATTCTGAGCAATATAAATGAGTGTAGTGAAAGCTAGAAAATTGCGCATTTAGTGTATTTTCATGCATATCAAGATTAATGCTGATTCTTATGTAAATTGATGTGTACAATCATATGGTCTCATTTAAAATTGATTCTGAGCAATATAAATGAGTGTAGTGAAATCCCGAAAATTGCGCATTTAGTGTATTTTCATGCATATCAAGATTAATGCTTATTCTCATGTAAATTGATGTGTAGAATCATATGGTCTCATTTGAAATTGATTCTGAGCAATATAAATGAATGTAGTGAAATCCCGAAAATTGCGCATTTAGTGTATTTTCATGCCTATCAAGATTAATGCTGATTCTTATGTAAATTGATGTGTAGAATCATATGGTCTCATTTAAAATTATCCTAGAGCAATAATATAAATGAGTGTAGTGAAATCCCGAAAATTGTGCATTGAGAAGTGTATTTTCATGCATATCAAGATTAATGCTGATTCTTAGGTAAATTGATGTGTAGAATCATATGGTCTCATTTTAAAATTGATTCTGAGCAATATAAATGAGTGTACTGAAAGCCCTGAAAATTGGCATTAATGTATTTTCATGCATATCAAGATTAATGCTGATTCTTATGTAAATTGATGTGTAGAATCATATGGTCTCATTTAAAATTGATTTGAGGAATATAATGAGTGTAGTGAAAAGCCCTGAAAATTGTGTATTTAGTGTATTTTCATGCATATCAAGATTAATGCTGATTCTTATGTAAATTGATGTGTAGATTCACATGGTCTCATTTAAAATTGATTCAGAGCAATATAAATGAGTTTACTGAAAGCCCGAAAATTGCGCATTTAGTGTATTTTCATGCATATCAAGATTAATGCTGATTCTTATGTAAATTGATGTGTAGAATCATATGGTCTCATTTAAAATTGATTCTGAGCAATATAAATGATTGTAGTGAAAGCCCGAAAATTGCGCATTTAGTGTATTTTCATGCATATCAAGATTAATGCTGATTCTTATGTAAATTGATGTGTAGAATCATATGGTGGCATATAAAATTGATTCTGAGCAAAATAAATGAGTGTAGTGAAAGCCCGAAAATTGCGCATTTAGTGTATTTTCATGCATATCAAGATTAATGCTGAATCTTATGTAAATTGATGTGTAGATTCATATGGTCTCATTTAAAATTGATTCAGAGCAATATAAGTGAGTGTACTGAAAGCCCAAAAATTGCGTATTTAGTATATTTTCATGCATATCAAGATTAATGCTGATTCTTATGTAAATTGATGTGTAGAATCATATGGTCTCATTTAAAATTGATTCTTGAGCAATATAAATGAGTGTAGGAAAGCCCGAATATTGCGTGCATTTAGTGTATTTTCATGCATATCAAGATTAATGCTGATTCTTATGTAAATTGATGTGTAGAATCATATGGTCTCATTTAAAATTGATTCAGAGCAATATAAATGAGTGTACTGAAAGCCCGATATTTGCGCATTTAGTGTATTTTCCTGCATATCAAGATTAATGCTGATTCTTATGTAAATTGATGTGTAGAATTTCATAGGGTCTCATTTAAAATTGATTCTGAGCAATATAAATGAGTGTACTGAAAGCCCGAAAATTGCGCATTAATGTATTTTCATGCATATCAAGATTAATGCTGATTCTTATGTAAATTGATGTGTAGAATCATATGGTCTCATTTAAAATTGATTCTGAGGAATATAAATGAGTGTAGTGAAAGCCCGAAAATTGCGTATTTAGTGTATTTTCATGCATATCAAGATTAATGCTGATTCTTATGTACTGAGCGTAGATTCTACATGGTCTCATTTAAAATTGATTCAGAGCAATATAATGAGTTTACTGAAAGCCTGAAAATTGCGCATTTATGTATTTTCATGTATATCAAGATTAATGCTGATTCTTATGTAAATTGATGTGTAGAATCATATATCCCTACGTAATCGGATTCTGAGCAATATAAATGATTGTAGTGAAAGCCTGAAATTGCGCATTTAGTGTATTTTCATGCATATCAAGATTAATGCTGATTCTTATGTAAATTGATGTGTAGAATCATATGGTGGCATATAAAATTGATCGAGCAAAAATAAATGAGTGTAGTGAAAGCCCGAAAATTGCGCATTTAGTGTATTTTCATGCATATCAAGATTAATGCTGAATCTTATGTAAATTGATGTGTAGATTCATATGGTCTCATTTAAAATTGATTCAGAGCAATATAAGTGAGTGTACTGAAAAGCCCAAAAATTGCGTGTATTTAGTATATTTTCATGCATATCAAGATTAATGCTGATTCTTATGTAAAATTGATGTGTAGAATCCATATGGTCTCATTTAAAATTGATTCTGAGCAATATAAATGAGTGTAAAGGAAAGTCTGAATATTGTGCATTTAGTGTATTTTCATGCATATCAAGATTAATGCTGATTCTTATGTAAATTGATGTGTACAATCATATGGTCTCATTTAAAATTGATTCAGAGCAATATAAATGAGTGTACTGAAAGCCCGATATTTGCGCATTTAGTGTATTTTCCTGCATATCAAGATTAATGCTGATTCTTATGTAGGAATTGATGTGTAGAATCATATGGTGTCATTTAAAATTGATTCTGAGCAATATCAATGAGTGTAGTGAAAGCCAGAAAATTGCGCATTTAGTGTATTTTCATGCATATCAAGATTAATGCTGATTCTTATGTAAAATTGATGTGTAGAATCATATGGTCTCATTTAAAATTGATTTTGAGCAATATAAATGAGTGTATTGAAAGCTCGAAAATTGCGCATTTTGTATTTTCATGCATATCAAGATTAATGCTGATTCTTATGTAAATTGATGTGTAGAATAATATGGTCTCATTTAAAATTGATGAGCAATATAAATGAGTGTAGTGAAAGCCAGAAAATTGCGCATTTAGTGTATTTTCATGCATATCAAGATTAATGCTGATTCTTATGTAAATTGATGTAGAATCATATGGTCTCATTTAAGGTGATTCTGACCAATATAAATGAGTGTAGTGAAAGCCCGAAAATTGCGCATTTAGTGTAATTTCATGCATATCAAGATTAATGTTGATTCTTATGTAAATTGATGTGTAGAATCATATGGTTTCATTTAAAATTGATTCTGAGCAATATAAATGAGTGTAGTGAAAGCCCGAAAATTGCGCATTTAGTGTATTTTCATGCATATCAAGATTAATGCTAATTCTTACGTAAATTGATGTGTAGAATCATGTGGTCTCATTTAAAATTGATTCTGAGCAATATAAATGAGTGTAGTGAAAGCCCGAAAATTGCGCATTTAGTGTATTTTCATGCATATCAAGATTAATGCTGATTCTTATGTAAATTGATGTGTAGAATCATATGGTCTCATTTAAAATTGATTCAGAGCAATATAAATGAGTGTAGTGAAAGCTCGAAAATTGCGCATTTAGTGTATTTTCATGCATATCAAGAGTAATGCTGATTCTTATGTAAATTGATGTGTAGAATCATATGGTCTCATATAAAATTGATTCAGAGTAATATAAATGAGTGTAGTGAAAGCCCGAAAATTGCGCATTTAGTGTATTTTCAACCATATCAAGATTAATGCTGATTCTTATGTAAATTGATGTGTAGAATCATATGGTCTCATTTAAAATTGATTCAGAGCAATATAAATGAGTGTAGTGAAAGCCCGAAAATTGCGCATTTAGTGTATTTTCATGCATATCAAGATTAATGCTGATTCTTATGTAAATTGATGTGTAGAATGATATGGTCTCATTTAAAATTGATTCAGAGCAATATAAATGAGTGTAGTGAAAGCTCGAAAATTGCGCATTTGAGTATTTTCATGCATATCAAGATTAATGCTGATTCTTATGTAAATTGATGTGTAGAATCATATGGTGTCATTTAAAATTGATTCTGAGCAATATAAATGAGTGTAGTGAAAGCCAGAAAATTGCGCATTTAGTGTATTTTCATGCATATCAAGATTAATGCTGATTCTTATGTAAATTGATGTGTAGAATCATATGGTCTCATTTAAAATTGATTCTGAGCAATATAAATGAGTGTATTGAAAGCTCGAAAATTGCCGCATTTTGGCGTATTTTCATGCATATCAAGATTAATGCTGATTCTTATGTAAATTGATGTGTAGAATAATATGGTCTCATTTAAAATTGATTCTGAGCAATATAAATGAGTGTAGTGAAAGCAGAAAATTGCGCATTTAGTGTATTTTCATGCACATCAAGATTAATGCTGATTCTTATGTAAATTGAGGTGTAGGATCATATGGTCTCATTCAAAATTGATTCTGACCAATAGAAATGAGTGTAGTGAAAGCCCGAAAATTGCGCATTTAGTGTATTTTCATGCATATCAAGATTAATGATGATTCTTATGTAAATTGATGTGAATAATCATATGGTCTCATTTAAAATTGATTCTGAGCAATATAAATGAGTGTAGTGAAAGCCCGAAAATTGCGCATTTAGTGTATTTTCATGCATATCAAGATTAATGCTGATTCTTATGTAAATTGATGTGTAGAATCATATGGTCTCATTTAAAATTGAATCAGAGCAATATAAATGAGTGTAGTGAAAGCCCGAAAATTGCGCATTTACTGTATTTTCATGCATATCAAGATTAATGCTGATTCTTATGTAAATTGATGTGTAGAATCATATGGTCTCATTTAAAATTGATTCAGAGCAATATAAATGAGTGTAGTGAAAATTGCGCATTTAGTGTATTTTCATGCATATCAAGATTAATGCTGATTCTTATGTAAATTGATGTGTAGAATCATATGGTCTCATTTAAAATTGATTCAGAGCAATATAAATGAGTGTAGTGAAAGCCCGAAAATTGCGCATTTAGTGTATTTTCATGCACATCAAGATTAATGCTGATTCTTCTGTAAATTGATGTGTAGAATCATATGGTCTCATTTAAAATTGATTCTGAGCAATATAAATGAGTGTAGTGAAAGCCCGAAAATTGCGCATTTAGTGTATTTTCATGCATATCAAGATTAATGCTGATTCTTATGTAAATTGATGTGTAGAATCATATGAATTCTCATTTAAAATTGATTCAGAGCAAGATAAATGAGTGTACTGAAAAACCGAAAATTGCGCATTTAGTGTATTTTCATGCATATCAAGATTAATGCTGATTCTTATGTAAATTGATGTGTAGAATCATATTGTCTCATTTTTAAAATTGATTCAGAGCAATATAAATGAGAGTAGTGAAAGCCTGAAAATTGCGGATTTAGTGTATTTTCATGCATATCAAGATTAATGCTGATTCTTATGTAAATTGATGTGTAGAATCATATGGTCTCATTTAAAATTGATTCAGAGCAATATAAATGAGTGTGGTAAGAAAGCGAAAATTGCGCATTTAATTATTTTCATGCATATCAAGATTAATGCTGATTCTTATGTAAATTGATGTGTAGAATCATATGGTCTCATTTAAAATTGATTCAGAGCAATATAAATGAGTGTACTGAAAGACCGAAAATTGCGCATTTAGTGTATTTTCATGCATATCAAGATTAATGCTGATTCTTATGTAAATTGATGTGTAGAATCATATGGTCTCATTTAAAATTGATTCTGAGCAATATAAATGAGTGTAGTGAAAGCGAAAATTGCGCATTTAGTGTATTTTCATGCATATCAACATTAATGCTGATTCTTATGTAAATTGATGTGTAGAATCATATGGTCTCATTTGAAATTGATCCAGAGCAATATAAATGAGTGTAGTGAAAGCCCGAAAATTGCGCATTTAGTGTATTTTCATGCATATCAAGATTAATGCTGATTCTTATGTAAATTGATGTGTAGAATCATACGGTCTTATTTAAATTGATTCTGAAACTTAATATAAATAGGTGTAGTGGCAAAGAGTGCGCATTTAGTGTATTTTCATGCATATCAAGATTAATGCTGATTCTTATGTAAATTGATGTGTAGAATCACATGGTCTCATTTAAAATTGATTCTGAGCAATATAAATGAGTGTAGTGAAAGCCCGAAAATTGCGCATTTAGTGTATTTTCAGGCATATCAAGATTAATGCTGATTCTTATGTAAATTCATGTGTAGAATCATATGGTCTCATTTAAAATTGATTCTGAGCAATATAAATGAATGTAGTGAAAGCCCGAAAATGGCGCATTTAGTGTATATTCATGCATATCAAGATTAATGCTGATTCTTATGAAAATTGACGTGCAGAATCATACGGTCTCATTTAAAATTGATTCTGTGTATTATAAATGAGTGTACTGAAAGCCCGAAAATTGCGCATTTAGTGTATTTTCAGGCATATCAAGATTAATGCTGATTCTTATGTAAATTGATGTGTAGAATCATATGGTCTCATTTAAAATTGATTGTGAGCAATATAAATGAGTGTACTGAAAACCCGAAAATTGCGCATTTAGTGTATTTTCATGCATATCAAGATTAATGTTGATTCTTATGTAAATTAGTGTGTAGAATCATATGGTCTCATTTAAAATTGAATCAGAGCAATATAAATGAGTGTAGTGAAAACGAAAATTGCGCATTTACTGTATTTTCATGCATATCAAGATTAATGCTGATTCTTATGTAAATTGATGTGTAGAATCATATGGTCTCATTTAAAATTGATTCTGAGCAATATAAATGAGTGTAGTGAAAGCCCGAAAATTGCGCATTTAGTGTATTTTCATGCATATCAAGATTAATGCTGATTCTTATGTAAATTGATGTGTAGAATCATATAGTCTCATTTAAAATTGATTCAGAGAAATATAAAGGATTGTAGTGAAAGCCCAAAAAATTGCGCATTTAGTGTATTTTCAGGCATATCAAGATTAATGCTGATTCTTATGTAAATTGATGTGTAGAATCATATGGTCTCATTTAAAATTGATTCAGAGCAATATAAATGAGTGTAGTGAAAACTCGAAAATTTCGCATTTAGTGTATTTTCATGCATATCAAGATTAATGCTGATTCTTATGTAAATTGATGTGTAGAATCATATTGTCTCATTTAAAATTGATTCAGAGCAATATAAATCAGTGTACTGAAAGACCGAAAATTGCGCATTTAGTGTATTTTCATGCATATCAAGATTAATGCTGATTCTTATGTAAATTGATGTGTAGAATCATATGGTCTCATTTAAAATTGATTCTGAGCAATATAAATGAGTGTAGTGGCCAGAAAATTGCGCATTTAGTTTTATTTTCATACATATCAAGATTAATGCTGATTCTTATGTAAATTGATGTGTAGAATAATATGTTCTCTTTTAAAATTGATTCTGAGCAATATAAATGAGTGTAGTGAAAGACCGAATATTGCGCATTTAATTGTATTTTCATGCATATCAAGATTAATGCTGATTCTTATGTAAATTGATGTGTAGAATCATATGGTCTCATTTAAAATTGATTCAGAGCAATATAAATGAGTGTACTGAAAGACCGAAAATTGCGCATTTAGTGTATTTTCATGCATATCAAGATTAATGCTGATTCTTATGTAAATTGATGTGTAGAATCATATGGTCTCATTTAAAATTGATTCTGAGCAATATAAATGAGTGTAGTGAAAGCCCGAAAATTGCGCATTTAGTGTATTTTCATGCATATCAACATTAATGCTGATTCTTATGTAAATTGATGTGTAGAATCATATGGTCTCATTTGAAATTGATCCAGAGCAATATAAATGAGTGTAGTGAAAACCCGAAAATTGCGCATTTAGTGTATTTTCATGCATATCAAGATTAATGCTGATTCTTATGTAAATTGATGTGTAGAATCATACGGTCTTATTTAAAATTGATTCTGAGCAATATAAATGAGTGTAGTGAAAGCCCGAAAATTGCGCATTTAGTGTATTTTCATGTACATATCAAGATTAATGCTGATTCTTATGTAAATTGATGTGTAGAATCACATGGTCTCATTTAAAATTGATTCTGAGCAATATAAATGAGTGTAGTGAAAGCCCGAAAATTGCGCATTTAGTGTATTTTCGAGCATATCAAGATTAATGCTGATTCTTATGTAAATTCATGTGTAGAATCATATGGTCTCATTTAAAATTGATTCTGAGCAATATAAATGAATGTAGTGAAAGCCCGAAAATGGCATTTAGTGTATATTCATGCATATCAAGATTAATGCTGATTCTTATGAAAATTGACGTGCAGAATCATACGGTCTCATTTAAAATTGATTCTGTGTATTATAAATGAGTGTACTGAAAGCCCGAAAATTGCGCATTTAGTGTATTTTCAGGCATATCAAAGATTAATGCTGATTCTTATGTAAATTGATGTGTAGAATCATATGGTCTCATTTAAAATTGATTGTGAGCAATATAAATGAGTGTACTGAAAACTTGAAAATTGCATTTAGTGTATGTTTTCATGCATATCAAGATTAATGTTGATTCTTATGTAAATTAGTGTGTAGAATCATATGGTCTCATTTAAAATTGAATCAGAGCAATATAAATGAGTGTAGTGAAAGCCCGAAAATTGCGCATTTACTGTATTTTCATGCATATCAAGATTAATGCTGATTCTTATGTAAATTGATGTGTAGAATCATATGGTCTCATTTAAAATTGATTCTGAGCAATATAAATGAGTGTAGTGAAAGCCGAAAATTGCGCATTTAGTGTATTTTCATGCATATCAAGATTAATGCTGATTCTTATGTAAATTGATGTGTAGAATCATATAGTCTCATTTAAAATTGATTCAGAGAAATATAAAGGATTGTAGTGAAAGCCCAAAAATTGCGCATTTAATTGTATTTTCAGGCATATCAAGATTAATGCTGATTCTTATGTAAATTGATGTGTAGAATCATATGGTCTCATTTAAAATTGATTCAGAGCAATATAAATGAGTGTAGTGAAAGCTCGAAAATTTCGCATTTAGTGTATTTTCATGCATATCAAGATTAATGCTGATTCTTATGTAAATTGATGTGTAGAATCATATTGTCTCATTTAAAATTGATTCAGAGCAATATAAATCAGTGTACTGAAAGACCGAAAATTGCGCATTTAGTGTATTTTCATGCATATCAAGATTAATGCTGATTCTTATGTAAATTGATGTGTAGAATCATATGGTCTCATTTAAAATTGATTCTGAGCAATATAAATGAGTGTAGTGAAAGCCCGAAAATTGCGCATTTAGTTTATTTTCATACATATCAAGATTAATGCTGATTCTTATGTAAATTGATGTGTAGAATAATATGTTCTCTTTTAAAATTGATTCTGAGCAATATAAATGAGTGTAGTGAAAGACCGAATATTGCGCATTTAGTGTATTTTCATGCATATAAAGATTAATGCTGATTCTTATGTAAATTGATGTGTAGAATCATATGGTCTCATTTAAAATTGATTCTGAGCAATATAAATGAGTGTAGTAAGCAAAAATTGCGCATTTAGTGTATTTTCATGCATATCAAGATTAATGCTGATTCTTATGTAAATTGATGTGTAGAATCATATGGTCTCATTTAAAATTGATTCTGAGCAACATAAATGAGTGTAGTGAAAGCCCGAATGTGCGCATTTAGTGTATTTTCATGCATATCAAGATTAATGCTGATTCTTATGTAAATTGATTTGTAGAATCATATGGTTTTTTCATTGAAATTGATTCAGAGCAATATAAATGAGTGTAGTGAAAGCTCGAAATTTGCGCATTTAGAGTATTTTCATGCATATCAAGATTAATGCTGATTCTTATGTAAATTGATGTGTAGAATCATATGGTCTCATTTAAAATTGATTCAGAGCAATATAAATGAGTGTAGTGAAAGCCCGAAAATTGCGCATTTAGTGTATTTTCATGCATATCAAGATTAATGCTGATTCTTATGAAAATTGATGTGTAGAATCATATGGTCTCATTTAAAATTTATGCTGAGCAAAATAAATGAGTGTAGTGAAAGCTCGAAAATTGCGCATTTAGTTTATTTTTTCATGCATATCAAGATTAATGCTGATGCTTATGTAGATTGATGTGTAGAATCATATGGTCTCATTTAAAATTGATTCTGAGCAATATAAGTAGGTGTAGTGAAAGCGAAAATTGCGCATTTAGTGTATTTTCATGCATATCAAGATTAATGCTGATTCTTATGTAAATTGATGTGTAGAATCATATGGTCTCATTTAAAATTGTTTCTGAACAATATAAATGAGTGTACTGAAAGCCCGAAAATAGCGCATTTAGTGTATTTTCATGCATATCAAGATTAATGCTGATTCTTATGTAAATTGATGTGTAGTTTCATATGGTCTCATTTAAATTTGATTCTGAGCAATATAAATGAGTGTAGTGAAAGCCCGAAAATTGCGCATTTAGTGTAATTTCATGCATATCAAGATTAATGCTGATTCTTATGTAAATTGATGTAGAATCATATGGTCTCATTTTAAATTGATTCTGAGCAATATAAATGAGTGTACTGAAAGCCCGAAAATTGCGAGCATTTAGTGTATTTTCATGCATATCAAGATTAATGCCGATTCTTATGTAAATTGATGTGTAGAATCATATGGTCTCATTTAAAATTGATTCTGAGCAATATAAATGAGTGTAGTGAAAGCCCGAATATTGCGCATTTATGTGTTTTCATGCATATCAAGATTAATGCTGATTCTTATGTAAATTGATGTGTAGAATCATATGGTCTCATTTAAAATTGATTCAGAGCAATATAAAACGAGTGCAGTGAAAGCCCGAAAATTGCGCATTTAGTGTATTTTCATGGCTACTCAAGATTAATGCTGATTATTACGTAAATTGATGTGTAGAATCATATGGTCTCATTTAAAATTTATGCTGAGCAAAATAAATGAGTGTAGTGAAAGCTCGAAAATTGTGCATTTAGTTTATTTTCATGCATATTAAGATTAATGCTGATTATTATGTAAATTGATGTGTAGAATCATATGGTCTCATATAAATTGATCCCGAGCAATATAAATGAGTGTAATGAAAGTCTGAAAATTGCGCATTTAGTGTATTTTCATGCATATCAAGATTAATGCTGATTCTTATGTAAATTGATTTGTAGAATCATATGGTTTCATTTGAAATTGATTCAGAGCAATATAAATGAGTGTAGTGAAAGCTCGAAATTTGCGCATTTAGAGTATTTTCATGCATATCAAGATTAATGCTGATTCTTATGTAAAATGATGTGTAATCATATGGTCTCATTTAAAATTGATTCAGAGCAATATAAATGAGTGTAGTGAAAGCTCGAAATTTGCGCATTAGGAGTATTTTCACATATCAAGATTAATGCTGATTCTTATGTAAATTGATGTGTAGAATCATATGGTCTCATTTAAAATTTATGCTGAGCAAAATAAATGAGGTGTAGTGAAAGCTCGAAAATTGGCATAATTAGTTTATTTTCAAGTGCATATCAAGATTAATGCTGATGCTTATGTAAATTGATGTGTAGAATCATATGGTCTCATTTAAAATTGATTCTGAGCAATATAATGAGTGTAGTGAAAGCCCGAAAATTACATTAGTGTATTTTCATGCATATCAAGATTAATGTGCTGATTCTTATGTAAATTGATGTGTAGAATCATATGGTCTCATTTAAAATTGATTCTGAACAATATAAATGGAGTGTACTGAAAGCCCGAATATAGCATTTAGTGTATTTTCATGCATATCAAGATTAATGCTGATTCTTATGTAAATTGATGTGTAGTTTCATATGGTCTCATTTAAATTTGATTCTGGAGCAATATAAATGAGTGTAGTGTGAAAGCCCGAAAATTGCGCATTTAGTGTAATTTCATGCATATCAAGATTAATGCTGATTCTTATGTAAATTGATGTGTAGAATCATATGGTCTCATTTTAAATTGATTCTGAGCAATATAAATGAGTGTACTGAAAGCCCGAAAATTGCGCATTTAGTGTATTTTCATGCATATCAAGATTAATGCTGATTCTTATGTAAATTGATGTGTAGAATCATATGGTCTCATTTAAAATTGATTCTGAGCAATATAAATGAGTGTACTGAAAGCCCGAAAATTGCGCATTTAGTGTATTTTCATGCATATCAAGATTAATGCTGATTCTTATGTAAATGATGTGTAGAATCATATGGTCTCATTTAAAATTGATTCTGAGCAATATAAAATGAGGTAGTGAAAGCCCGAATATTGCGCATTTAGTGTGTTTTCATGCATATCAAGATTAATGCTGATTCTTATGTAAATTGATGTGTAGAATCATATGGTCTCATTTTAAATTGATTCAGAGCAATATAAATGAGTGTAGTGAAAGCCCGAAAATTGCGCATTTAGTGTATTTTCATGCATATCAAGATTAATGCTGATTATTACGTAAATTGATGTGTAGAATCATATGGTCTCATTTAAAATTTATGCTGAGCAAAATAAATGAGTGTAGGAAAAGCTCGAAAATTGTGCATTTAGTTTATTTTCATGCATATCAAGATTAATGCTGATTCTTATGTAAATTGATGTAGACCAATATGGTCTCATTTAAAATTGATCCTGAGTAATATAAATGAGTGTAATGAAAGCCCGAAAATTGCGCATTTAGTGTATTTTCATGCATATCAAGATTAATGCTGATTCTTATGTAAATTGATGTGTAGAATCATATGGTCTCATTTAAAATTGATTCTGAGCAATATAAAATGAGTGTATTGAAAGCCCGAAAATTGCGCATTTAGTGTATTTTCATGCATATCAAGATTAATGCTAATTCTTATGTAAATTGATGTGTAGAATCATATGGTCTCATTTAAAATTGATTCTGAGCAATATAAATGAGTGTAGTGAAAGCCCGAAAATTGCGCATTTAGTGTATTTTCATGCATATCAAGATTAATGCTGATTCTTATGTAAATTGATGTGTAGAATCATATGGTCTCATTTAAAATTGATTCTGAGCAATATAAATGAGTGTAGTGAAAGCCCGAAAATTGCGCATTTAGTGTATTTTCATGCATATCAAGATTAATGCTGATTCTTATGTAAACTGATGTGTAGAATCATATGGTCTCATTTAAAATTGATTTTGAGCAATATACATGAATGTAGTGAAAGCTAGAAAATTGCGCATTTAGTGTATTTTCATGCATATCAAGATTAATGCTGATTCTTATGTAAATTGATGTGTAGAATCATATGGTCTCATTTAAAATTCTGATTCTGAGCAATATAAATGAGTGTAGTGAAATCCCTAAAATTGCGCATTTAGTGTATTTTTCATGCATATCAAGATTAATGCTGATTCTGATGTAATTGATGTGTAGAATCATATGGTCTCATTTAAAATTGATTCTGAGCAATATAAATGAGTGTAGTGAAAGCCCGAAAATTGCGCATTTAGTGTATTTTCATGCATATCAAGATTAATGCTGATTCTTATGTAAATTGATGTGTAGAATCATATGATCTCATTTAAAATTGATTCTGAGCAATATAAATTAGTGTAGTGAAAGCCCGAAAATTGCGCATTTATTTTATTTTCATGCATATCAAGATTAATGCTGATTCTTTTTTATGTAAATTACTGTGAAGAGCGTCAAATGGTCTCATTTAATATGGATTCTGAGCAATATAGAAATGAGTGTAGTGAAAGCTAGAAAATTGCGCATTTATGTATTTTCATGCATATCAAGATTAATGCTGATTCTTATGTAAATTGATGTGTAGAATCATATGGTTCCCATTTAAAATTGATTCTGAGCAATATAAATGAGTGTAGTGAAAGCCAGAAAATTGCGCATTTAGTGTATTTTCATGCATATCAAGATTAATACTTCGATTTGGTGTAAATTGATGTGTAGAATCATATGGTCTCAATTAAAATTGATTCTGAGCAATATAAATGAGTGTAGTGAAAGCTCGAAAATTGCGCATTTAGTGTAATTTCATGCATATCAAGATTAATGCTGATTCTTATGTAAATTGATGTGTAGAATCATATGGTCTCATTTAAAATTGATTCTGAGCATTATAAATGAATGTACTGAAAGCCTCGAAAAATTGCGCATTTAGTGTATTTTCATGCATATCAAGATTAATGCTGATTCTTATGTAAATTGATGTGTAGAATCATATGGTCTCATTTAAAATTGATTCTGAGCAATATAAATGAGTGTGTGAAAAACCCGAAAATTGCGCATTTAGTGTATTTTCATGCATATCAAGATTAATGCTGATTCTTATGTAAATTGATGTGTAGGATTCATATGGTCTCATTTAAAATTGATTCTTGAGCAAGTTAAATGAGTGTAGTGAACGCCCGAAAATTGCAATTATCAGTGTATTTTCATGCATATCAAGATTAATTCTGAATCTTATGTAAATTGATGTGTAGAATCATATGGTCTCATTTAAAATTGATTCTGAGCAATATAAATGAGTGTAGTGAAAGCCCGAAAATTGCGCATTTAGTGTATTTTCATGCATATCAAGATTAATGCTGATTCTTATGTAAATTGATGTGTAGAATCATATGGTCTCATTTAAAATTGATTCTGAGCAATGTAAATGAGTGTAGTGAAAGCTCGAAAATTGGCATTTAGTGTATTTTTATGTATATCAAGATTAATGCTGATTCTTATGTAAATTGATGTGTAGAATCATATGGTCTCATTTAAAATTGATTCTGAGCAATATAAATGAGTGTAGTGAAAGCACGGAAATTGCGCATTTAGTGTATTTTCATGCATATCAAGATTAATGCTGATTCTTATGTGTAAATTGATGTGTAGAATCATATGGTCTCATTTAAAATTGATTCTGAGCAATATAAATTAGTGTAGTGAAAGCCCGAAAAATTGCGCATTTATTTTATTTTCATGCATATCAAGATTAATGCTGATTCTTATGTAAATTGATGTGAAGAGTCAAATGGTCTCATTTAAAAATGGATTCTGAGCAATATAAATGAGTGTAGTGAAAGCTAGAAAATTGCGCATTTAGTGTATTTTCTATGCATATCAAGATTAATGCTGATTTGGTGTAAATTGATGTGTAGAATCATATGGTCTCATTTAAAATTGATTCTGAGCAAGTTAAATGAGTGTAGTGAACGCCCGAAAATTGCACATTTAGTGTATTTTCATGCATATCAAGATTAATGCTGAATCTTATGTAAATTGATGTGTAGAATCATATGGTCTCATTTAAAATTGATTCTGAGCAATAAATGAGTGTAGTGAAAGTCCGAAAATTGCGCATTTAGTGTATTTTCATGCATATCAAGAATAATGCTGATTCTTATGTAAATTGATGTGTAGAATCATATGGTCTCATTTAAAATTGATTCTGAGCAATGTAAATGAGTGTAGTGAAAGCTCGAAAATTGCGCATTTAGTGTATTTTTATGCATATCAAGATTAATGCTGATTCTTATGTAAATTGATGTGTAGAATCATATGGTCTCATTTAAAAATTGATTCTGAGCAATATAAAATGAGTGTAGTGAAAGCCCGAAAATTGCGCATTTACTGTATTTTCATGGCTATCAAGATTAATGCTGATTCTTATGTAAATTGATGTGTAGAATCATATGGTCTCATTTAAAATTGATTCAGAGCAATATAAATGAGTGTAGTGAAAAAGCCCGAAAATTGCGCATTTAGTGTATTTTCATGCATATCAAGATTAATGCTGATTATTTTGTAAATTGATGTGTAGAATCATATGGTCTCATTTAAAAAATTGATGCTGAGCAAAATAAATGAGTGTAGTGAAAGCTCGAAAATTGCGCATTTAGTTTATTTTCATGCATATCAAGATTAATGCTGATTATTATGTAAATTGGATGTGTAGAATCATATGGTCTCATATAAATTGTCTTTGAGCAATATAAATGAGTGTAATGAAAGCCCGAAAAATTGCGCATTTAGTGTATTTTCATGCATATCAAGATTAATGCTGATTCTTATGTAAATTGATGTGTAGAATCATATGGTCTCATTTAAAATTGATTCTGAGCAATATAAATGAGTGTACTGAAAGCCCGAAAAATTGCGCATTTAGTGTATTTTCATGCATATCAAGATTAATGCTAATTCTTGCGTAAATTGATGTGTAGAATCATATGGTCTCATTTAAAATTGATTCTGAGCAATATAAATGAGTGTAGTGAAAGCCCGGAAATTGCGCATTTAGTGTATTTTTCATGCATATCAAGATTAATGCTGATTCTTTTGTAAATTGATGTGTAGAATCATATGGTCTCATTTAAAATTAATTCTGAGCAATATAAATGAGTGTAGTGAAAGCCCGAAAAATTGCGCATTTAGTGTATTACGCATATCAAGATTAATGCTGATTCTTATGTAAACTGATGTGTGTAGAATCATATGGTCTCATTTAAATTGATTCTGAGCAATATAAATGAATGGGTGAACTACAGAAAATTGCGTATTTAGTGTATTTTCACATGCATATCAAGATTAATGTGCTGATTCTTATGTAAATTGATGTAGAATCATATGGTCTCATTTAAAATTGATTCTGAGCAATATAAATGAGTGTAGTGAAAGCCCGAAAATTGCGCATTTAGTGTATTTTCATGAATATCAAGATTAATGCTGATTCTTATGTAAATTGATGTGAAGAGTCAAAATGGTCTCATTTAAAAACGGATTCCGAGCAATATAAAATGAGTGTAGTGGAAAGCTAGAAAATTGCGCATTTAGTGTATTTTCATGCATATCAAGATTAATGCTGATTCTTATGTAAATTGATGTGTAGAATCATATGGTCCCATTTAAAACAAAATTGATTCTGAGCAATATAAATGAGTGTAGTGAAAGCCAGAAAATTGCGCATTTAGTGTATTTTCATGTATATCAAGATTACTTATCTCTTATGTAAATTGATGTGTAGAATCAAGGTCTCATTTAAAATTGATTCTGAGCAATATAAAAGAGTGTAGTGAAACTGAATATTGGCATTTAGTGTAATTTCATGCATATCAAGATTAATGCTGATTCTTATGTAAATTGATGTGTAGAATCATATGGTCTCATTTAAAATTGATTCTGAGCATTATAAATGAGTGTACTGAAAGCCAGAAAATTGCGCATTTAGTGTATTTTCATGCATATCAAGATTAATGCTGACTTTTATGTAAATTGATGTGTAGAATCATATGGTCTCATTTAAAATTGATTCTGAGCAATATAAATGAGTGTAGTGAAAACCTGAATATTGCGCATTTAGTGTATTTTCATGCATATCAAGATTAATGCTGATTCTTATGTAAATTGATGTGTAGAATCATATGGTCTCATTTAAACGATCGAGCAATATAAAATTGAGTGTACTGAAAGCCCGAAAATGCGCATTTAGTGTATTTTCATGTGCATATCAAGATTAATGCTGATTCTTATGTAAATTGATGTGTAGAATCATATGGTCTCATTTAAAATCGATTCTGAGCAATATAAATGAGTGTACTGAAAGCCCGAAAATTGCGCATTTAGTGTATTTTCATGCATATCAAGATTAATGCTGAATCTTATGTAAATTTATGTGTAGAATCATATGGTCTCATTTAAAACTGATTCTGGAGCAATATAAATCAGTGTAGCAGCCAGAAAATTGCGCATTTAGTGTATTTTCATGCATATCAAGATTAATGCTGATTCTTATGTAAATTGATGTGTAGAACTTGCGGTCTCATTTAAAATTGATTCTGAGCAATATAAATGAGTGTACTGAAAGCCCGAAATTGCGCATTTAGTGTATTTTCATGCATATCAAGATTAATGCTGATTCTTATGTAAATTGATGTGTAGAATCATATGGTCTCATTTAAAATTGATTCAGAGCAATATAAATATGTAGTGAAAGCCCGAAAATTGCGCATTTAGTGTATTTTCATGCATATCAAGATTAATGCTGATTATTTTGTAAATTGATGTGTAGAATCATATGGTCTCATTTAAAATTGATGCTGAGCAAAATAAATGAGTGTAGTGAAAGCTCGAAAATTGCGCATTTAGTTTATTTTCATGCATATCAAGATTAATGCTGATTATTATGTAAATTGATGGGCAGTAGAGATCATATGGTCTCATTTAAATTGTTCTGAGATAATATAAATGAGTGTACGAAAGCCTGAAAATTGCGCATTTAGTGTATTTTCATGCATATCAAGATTAATGCTGATTCTTATGTAAATTGATGTGTAGAATCATATGGTCTCATTTAAAATTGATTCTGAGCAATATAAATGAGTGTACTGAAAGCCCGAAAATTGCGCATTTAGTGTATTTTCATGCATATCAAGATTAATGCTAATTCTTATGTAAATTGATGTGTAGAATCATATGGTCTCATTTAAAATTGATTCTGAGCAATATAAATGAGTGTACTGAAAGCCAGAAAATTGCGCATTTGAGTATTTCATGCATATCAAGATTAATGCTGATTCTTATGTAAATTGATGTGTAGAATCATATGGTCTCATTTAAAATTGATTCTGAGCAATATAAATGAGTGTAGTGAAAAACCCGAATATTGCGTTTAGTGTATTTTCATGCATATCAAGATTAATGCTGATTCTTATGTAGAATTGATGTGTAGAATCATATGGTCTCATTTAAAATTGATTCTGAGCAATATAAATGAGTGTACTGAAAGCCCGAAAAATGCGCATTTAGTGTATTTTCATGCATATCAAGATTAATGCTGATTCTTATGTAAATTGATGTGTAGAATCATATGGTCTCATTTAAAATTGATTCTGAGCAATATAAATGAGTGTACTGAAAGCCAAGGGTACGCATTTAGTGTATTTTCATGCATATCAAGATTAATGCTGAATCTTATGTAAATTTATGTGTAGAATCATATGGTCTCATTTAAAATTGATTCTGAGCAATATAAATCAGTGTAGTGAGCTAGAAAATTGCGCATTTAGTGTATTTTCATGCATATCAAGATTAATGCTGATTCTTATGTAAATTGATGTGTAGAATCCTATGGTCTCATTTAAAATTGATTCTGAGCAATATAAATGAGTGTACTGAAAGCCCGAAAATTGCGCATTTAGTGTATTTTCATATATCAAGATTAATGATAATTCTTATGTAAATTGATGTGTAGAATCATATGGTCTCATTTAAAATTGATTCAGAGCAATATAAATGAGTGTAGTGGCTTGAAAATTGCGCATTTGAAATTGTTTCATGCATATCAAGATTAATGCAGATTCTTATATAAATTGATGTGTAGAATCATACGGTCTCATTTAAAATTGATTCTGAGCAATATAAATGAGTGTACTGAAAAGCCCGAAAAATTGCGCATTTGGTGTATTTTCATGCATATCAAGATTAATGCTGATTCTTATGTAAATTGATGTGTAGAAGTCATATGGTCTCATTTAAAATTGATTCTGAGCAATATAAATGAGTGTAGTGAAAAGCCCGAAAATTGCGCATTTAGTGTATTTTCATGCATATCAAGATTAATGCTGATTCTTATGTAAATTGATGTGTAGAATCATATGGTCTCATTTAAAATTGATTCTGAGCTTAATATAAATGAGTGTACTGAAAGCCGAAAATTGCGCATTTAGTGCCTTTCCTTGCATATCAAGATTAATGCTGATTCTTATGTAAATTGATGTGTAGAATCATATGGTCTCATTTAAAATTGATTCTGAGCAATATAAATGAGTGTAGTGAAAGCTCGAAAATTGCGCTTTACTGTATTTTCATACATATCAAGATTAATGATAATTCTTATGTAAATTGATGTGTAGAATCATATGGTCTCATTTAAAATTGATTCTGAGCAATATAAATGAGTGTAGTGAAAGCCCGAAAATTGCGCATTTAGTGTATTTTCATGCATATCAAGATTAATGCTGATTCTTATGTAAATTGATGTGTAGAATCATATGGTCTCATTTCAAATTGATTCTGAGCAATATAAATGAGTGTAGTGGCTTGAAAATTGCGCATTTAGTGTATTTTCATGCATATCAAGATTAATGCTGATTCTTATGTAAATTGATGAGTAGAATCATATGGTCTCATTTAAAATTGATTCTGAGCAATATAAATGAGTATGGTAAGCTGAAAATTGCGCATTTAGTGTATTTTCGGGCACATCAAGATTAATGCTGATTCTTATGTAAATTGATGTGTAGAATCATATGGTCTAATTTTAAAATTGATTCAGAGCAATATAAATGAGTGTGGTGAAAGCCCGAAAATTGCGCATTTAGTGTATTTTCATGCTTATCAAGATAATGCTGATTCTTATGTAAATGATGTGTAGAATCTTATGGTCTCATTTAAAATTGATTCAGAGCAATATAAATGAGTGTAGTGAAAGCCCAAAAATTGCGCATTTAGTGTATTTTTTCATGCATATCAAGAATAATGCTGATTCACATGTAAATTGATGTGTAGAATCATATGGTCTCATTTAAAATTGATTCTGAGCAATATAAATGAGTGTAGTGAAAGCCCGAAAATTGCGCATTTAGTGTATTTTCATGCATATCAAGATTAATGCTGATTCTTATGTAAATTGATGTGTAGAATCATATGGTCTCATATAAAAAAATTGATTCTGAGCAATATAAATGATTGTGGTAGAAGGCGAAAATTGCGCATTTAGTGTATATTCATGCATATCAAGATTAATGCGGTTAATAAATTGATGTGTAGAATCATATGGTCTCATATGAAATTTATTCTGAGCAATATAAATGAGTGTAGTGAAAGCCCGAAAATTGCGCATTTAATGGTATATTCATGCATATCAAGATTAATGCTGATTCTTATGTAAATTGATGTGCAGAATCATATGGTCTCATTTAAAATTGGTTAGAGCAATATAAATGAGTGTAGTGAAAGCCCGAAAATTGCGCATTTAGTGTATTTTCAGGCACATCAAGATTAACGCTGATTCTTATGTAAATTGATGTAGAATCATATGGTCTCATTTAAAATTGATTCAAAAGGCAATATAAATGAGTGTAGTGAAAGCCCGAAAATTGCGCATTTAGTGTATTTTCATGCATATCAAGATTAATGCTAATTCTTATGTAGAATTGATGTGTAGAATCATATGGTCTCATTTGAAATTGATTCAGAACAATATATAAATGAGAGTGTAGTGAAAGCCCAAAAATTGCGCATTTAGTGTATTTTCATGCATATCAAGATTAATGCTGATTCTTATGTAAATTGATGTGTAGAATCATATGGACTCATTTCAAATTGATTCAGAAGATATAAATGAGTGTAGTGAAATCTCGAAAATTGCGCATTTAGTGTATTTTCATGCATATCAAGATTAATGCTGATTCTTATGTAGAATTGATGTGTAGAATCATATGGTCTCATTTAAAATTGATTCAGAGCAATATAAATGAGTGTACTGAAAGACCGAAAATTGCGCATTTAGTGTATTTTCATGCATATCAAGATTAATGCTGATTCTTATGTAAATTGATGTGTAGAATCATATGGTCTCATTTAAAATTGATTCAGAGCATTATAAATGAGTGTAGTGAAAGACCGAAAATTGCGCATTTAGTGTATTTTCATGCATATCAAGATTAATGCTGATTCTTATGTAAATTCATGTGTAGAATCATATGGTCTCATTTAAAATTGGTTCTGAGCAATATAAATGAGTGTACTGAAAGACCGAAAATTGCGCATTTAGTGTATTTTCATGCATATCAAGATTAATGCAGATTCTTCTGTAAATTGATGTGTAGAATCATATGGTCTCATTTAAAATTGATTCAGAGCAATATAAATGAGTGTAGTGAAAGCCCGAAAATTGCGCATTTAGTGTATTTTCATGCATATCAAGATTAATGCTGATTCTTATGTAAATTGATGTGTAGAATCATATGGTCTCATTTGAAAATGATTCAGAGCAATATAAATGAGTGTAGTGAAAGCCCGAAAATTGCGCATTTAGTGTATTTTCATGCATATCAAGATTAATGCTGATTCTTATGTAAATTGATGTGTAGAATCATATGGTCTCATTTAAAAGTGATTCAGAGCAATATAAATGAGTGTAGTGAAAGCCCGAAAATAGCGCATTAATGTATTTTCATGCATATCAAGATTAATGCTGATTCTTATGTAAATTGATGTGTAGAATCATATGGTCTCATTTAAAATTTATTCTGAGCAATATAAATGAGTGTAGTGAAAGCCCGAAAATTGCGCATTTAGTGTATTTTCATGCATATCAATATTAATGCTGATTCTTATGTAAATTGATGAGTAGAATCATATCGTCTCATTTAAAATTGATTCTGAGCAATATAAATGAGTGTAGTGAAAGCCCGAAAATTGCGCATTTAGTGTATTTTCATGCATATCAAGATTAATGCTGATTCTTATGTAAATTGATGTGTAGAATCATATGGTCTCATTTAAAATTGATTCTGAGCAATATAAATGAGTGTAGTGAAAGCCCAAAAATTGCGCATTTAGTGTATTTTCATGCATATCAAGATTAATGCTGAGTCTTATGTAAATTGATGTGTAGAATCATATGGTCTCATTTAAAATTGATTCTGAGAAATATAAATGAGTGTACTGAAAGACCTAAAATTGCACATTTTGTGTATTTTCATGCATATCAAGATTAATGCTGATTCTTATGTAAATTGATGTGTAGAATCATATGGTCTCATTTAAATTTGATTCAGAGCAATATAAATGAGTGTACTGAAAGCCCGAAAATTGCGCATTTAGTGTATTTTCATGAATATCAAGATTAATGCTGATTCTTATGTAAATTGATGTGTAGAATCATATGGTCTCATTTAAAATTGATTCAGAGCAATATAAATGAGTGTAGTGAAAGCCCGAAAATTGCGCATTTAGTGTATTTTCATGCATATCAAGATTAATGCTAATTCTTATGTAAATTGATGTGTAGAATCATATGGTCTCATTTAAAATTGATTCAGAGCAATATAAATGAGTGTAGTGAAAGCCCAAAAATTGCGCATTTAGTGATTTTCATGCATATCAAGATTAATGCTGATTCTTATGTAAATTGATGTGTAGAATCATATGGTCTCATTTAAAATTGATTCAGAGCAATATAAATGAATGTACTGAAAGACCGAAAATTGCGCATTTAGTGTATTTTCATGCATATCAAGATTAATGCTGATTCTTATGTAAATTGATGTGTAGAATCATATTGTCTCATTTAAAATTGATTCAGAGCATTATAAATGAGTGTAGTGAAAGACCGATAATTGCGCATTTAGTGTATTTTCATGCATATCAAGATTAATGATGATTCTTATGTAAATTGATGTGTAGAATCATATGGTCTCATTTAAAATTGATTCAGAGCAATATAAATGAGTGTACTGAAAGACCGAAAATTGCGCATTTAGTGTATTTTCATGCATATCAAGATTAATGCTGATTCTTATGTAAATTCATGTGTAGAATCATATGGTCTCATTTAAAATTGGTTCTGAGCAATATAAATGAGTGTACTGAAAGACCGAAAATTGCGCATTTAGTGTATTTTCATGCATATCAAGATTAATGCAGATTCTTATGTAAATTGATGTGTAGAATCATATGGTCTCATTTAAAATTGATTCTGAGCAATATAAATGAGTGTAGTGAAAGCCCGAAAATTGCGCATTTAGTGTATTTTCATGCATATCAAGATTAATGCTGATTCTTATGTAAATTGATGTGAAGAATCATATGATCTCATTTGAAAATGATTCAGAGCAATATAAATGAGTGTAGTGAAAGCCCGAAAATTGCGCATTTAGTGTATTTTCATGCATATCAAGATTAATGCTGATTCTTATGTAAATTGATGTGTAGAATCATATGGTCTCATTTAAAAGTGATTCAGAGCAATATAAATGAGTGTAGTGAAAGCCCGAAAATAGCGCATTAATGTATTTTAATGCATATCAAGATTAATGCTGATTCTTATGTAAATTGATGTGTAGAATCATATGGTCTCATTTAAAATTTATTCTGAGCAATATAAATGAGTGTAGTGAAAGCCCGAAAATTGCGCATTTAGTGTATTTTCATGCATATCAAGATTAATGCTGATTCTTATGTAAATTGATGAGTAGAATCATATCGTCTCATTTAAAATTGATTCTGAGCAATATAAATGAGTGTAGTGAAAGCCCGAAAATTGCGCATTTGGTGTATTTTCATGCATATCAAGATTAATGCTGATTCTTATGTAAATTGATGTGTAGAATCATATGGTCTCATTTAAAATTGATTCTGAGCAATATAAATGAGTGTAGTGAAAGCCCAAAAATTGCGCATTTAGTGTATTTTCATGCATATCAAGATTAATGCTGATTCTTATGTAAATTGATGTGTAGAATCATATGGTCTCATTTAAAATTGATTCTGAGAAATATAAATGAGTGTACTGAAAGACCGAAAATTGCACATTTAGTGTATTTTCATGCATATCAAGATTAATGCTGATTCTTATGTAAATTGATGAGTAGAATCATATGGTCTCATTTAAATTTGATTCAGAGCAATATAAATGAGTGTACTGAAAGCCCGAAAATGGCGCATTTAGTGTATTTTCATGAATATCAAGATTAATACTGATTCTTATGTAAATTGATGTGTAGAATCATATGGTCTCATTTAAAATTGATTCAGAGCAATATAAATGAGTGTACTGAAAGCCCGAAAATTGCGCATTTAGTGTATTTTCATGCATATCAAGATTAATGCTGATTCTTATGTAAATTGATGTGTAGAATCATATGGTCTCATTTAAAATTGATTCAGAGCAATATAAATGAGTGTAGTGAAAGCCCGAAAATTGCGCATTTAGAGTATTTTCATGCATATCAAGATTAATGCTGATTCTTACATAAATTGATGTGTAGAATCATATGGTCTCATTTAAAATTGATTCTGAGCAATATAAATGAGTGTAGTGAAAGCCCGAATATTGCGCATTTAGTTTTTTTCATGCATATCAAGATTAATGCTGATTCTTATGTAAATTGATGTGTAGAATCATATGGTCTCATTTAAAATTGATTCTGAGCAATATAAATGAGTGTACTGAAAGCCCGAAAATTGCGCATTTAGTGTATTTTCATGCACATCAAGATTAATGCTGATTCTTATGTAAATTGATGTGTAGAATCATATGGTCTCATTTAAAATTGATTCTGAGCAATATAAATGAGTGTAGTGAAAGCCCGAAAATTGCGCATTTAGAGTATTTTCATGCATATCAAGATTAATGCTGATTCTTACATAAATTGATGTGTAGAATCATATGGTCTCATTTAAAATTGATTCTGAGCAATATAAATGAGTGTAGTGAAAGCCCGAATATTGCGCATTTAGTGTATTTTCATGCATATCAAGATTAATGCTGATTCTTATGTAAATTGATGTGTAGAATCATATGGTCTCATTTAAAATTGATTCTGAGCAATATAAATGAGTGTAGTGAAAGCCCGAATATTGCGCATTTAGTGTATTTTCATGCATATCAAGATTAATGCTGATTCTTATGTAAATTGATGTGTAGAATCATATGGTCTCATTTAAAATTGATTCAGAGCAATATAAATGAGTGTACTGAAAGACCGAAAATTGCGCATTTAGTGTATTTTCATGCATATCAAGATTAATGCTGATTCTTATGTAAATTCATGTGTAGAATCATATGGTCTCATTTAAAATTGGTTCTGAGCAATATAAATGAGTGTACTGAAAGACCGAAAATTGCGCATTTAGTGTATTTTCATGCATATCAAGATTAATGCAGATTCTTATGTAAATTGATGTGTAGAATCATATGGTCTCATTTAAAATTGTTTCTGAGCAATATAAATGAGTGTAGTGAAAAGCCCGAAAATTGCGCATTTAGTGCATTTTCATGCATATCAAGATTAATGCTGATTCTTATGTAAATTGATGTGAAGAATCATATGATCTCATTTGAAAATGATTCAGAGCAATATAAATGAGTGTAGTGAAAGCCCGAAAATTGCGCATTTAGTGTATTTTCATGCATATCAAGATTAATGCTGATTCTTATGTAAATTGATGTGTAGAATCATATGGTCTCATTTAAAAGTGATTCAGAGCAATATAAATGAGTGTAGTGAAAGCCCGAAAATAGCGCATTAATGTATTTTCATGCATATCAAGATTAATGCTGATTCTTATGTAAATTGATGTGTAGAATCATATGGTCTCATTTAAAATTTATTCTGAGCAATATAAATGAGTGTAGTGAAAGCCCGAAAATTGCGCATTTAGTGTATTTTCATGCATATCAAGATTAATGCTGATTCTTATGTAAATTGATGAGTAGAATCATATGGTCTCATATAAATTGTTCCTGAGCAATATAAATGAGTGTAATGAAAGCCCGAAAATTGCGCATTTAGTGTATTTTCATGCATATCAAGATTAATGCTGATTCTTATGTAAATTGATGTTTAGAATCATATGGTCTCATTTAAAATTGATTCTGAGAAATATAAATGAGTGTACTGAAAGACCGAAATTTGCACATTTAGTGTATTTTCATGCATATCAAGATTAATGCTGATTCTTATGTAAATTGATGAGTAGAATCATATGGTCTCATTTAAATTTGATTCAGAGCAATATAAATGAGTGTACTGAAAGCCCGAAAATTGCGCATTTAGTGTATTTTCATGCATATCAAGATTAATGCTGATTCTTATGTAAATTGATGTGTAGAATCATATGGTCTCATTTAAAATTGATTCAGAGCAATATAAATGAGTGTAGTGAAAGCCCGAAAATTTGCGCATTTAGAGTATTTTCATGCATATCAAGATTAATGCTGATTCTTACATAAATTGATGTGTAGAATCATATGGTCTCATTTAAAATTGATTCTGAGCAATATAAATGAGTGTAGTGAAAGCCCGAATATTGCGCATTTAGTTTTTTTCATGCATATCAAGATTTATGCTGATTCTTATGTAAATTGATGTGTAGAATCATATGGTCTCATTTAAAATTGATTCTGAGCAATATAAATGAGTGTACTGAAATCCCGAAAATTGCGCATTTAGTGTATTTTCATGCACATCAAGATTAATGCTGATTCTTATGTAAATTGATGTGTAGAATCATATGGTCTCATTTAAAATTGATTCTGAGCAATATAAATGAGTGTAGTGAAAGCCCGAAAATTGCGCATTTAGTGTATTTTCATGCATATCAAGATTAATGCTGATTCTTATGTAAATTGATGTGTAGAATCATATGGTCTCATTTAAAATTGATTCAGAGCAAAATAAATGAGTGTAGTGAAAGCCAAAAAATTGCGCATTTAGTGTATTTTCATGCATATCAAGATTAATGCTGATTCTTATGTAAATTGATGTGTAGAATCATATGGTCTCATTTAAAATTGATTCAGAGCAATATAAATGAGTGTAGTGAAAGCCCGAAAATTGCGCATTTAGTGTATTTTCATGCATATCAAGATTAATGCTGATTCTTATGTGAATTGATGTGTAGAATCATATGGACTCATTTAAAATTGATTCTGAGCCATATAAATGAGTGTAGTGAAAGCCCGAAAATTGCGCATTTATTGTATTTTCAAGCATATCAAGATTAATGCTGATTCTTATGTGAATTGATGTGTAGAATCATATGCTCTCATTTAAAATTGATTCTGAGCAATATAAATGAGTGTAGTGAAAGCCAGAAAATTGCGCATTTAGTGTATTTTCATGCATATCAAGATTAATGCTGATTCTTATGTAAATTGATGTGTAGAATCATATGGTCTCATTTAAAATTGATTCAGAGCAATATAAATGAGTGTAGTGAAAGCCCGAAAATTGCGCATTTAGTGTATTTTCATGCATATCAATATTAATGTTGATTCTTATGTAAATTGAGGTGTAGAATCATATGGTCTCATTTAAAATTGATTCTGGAGCAATATAAATGAGTGTAGTGAAAGCCCGAAAATTGCGCATTTAGTGTATTTTCATGCATATCAAGATTAATGCTGATTCTTATGTAAATTGATGTGTAGAATCATATGGTCTCATTTAAAATTGATTCAGAGCAATATAAATGAGTGTAGTGAAAGCCTGAAAAATTGCGCATTTAGTGTATTTTCATGCATATCAAGATTAATGCTGATTCTTATGTAAATTGATGTGTAGAATCATATGGTCTCATTTAAAATTGATTCAGAGCAATATAAATGAGTGTAGTGAAAGCTCGAAAATTGCGCGTTTAGTGTATTTTCATGCATATCAAGATTAATGCTGATTCTTATGTGAATTTATGTGTAGGAACATATGGTCTCAACAAAACTTGATTCTGATCAATATAAATGAGTGAAGTGAAGTTCGAAAATTGCGCATTTAGTGTATTTTCATGCATATCAAGATTAATGCTTGATTCTTATGTAAATTGATGTGTAGAATCATATGGTCTCATTTAAAATTGATTCAGAGCAATATAAATGAGTGTAGAAAGCCCGAAAATTGCGCATTTATGTATTTTCATGCATATCAAGATTAATGCTGATTCTTATGTAAATTGATGTGTAGAATCATATGGTCTCATATAAAATTGATTCAGAGCAATATAAATGTGTGTAGTGAAAGCCCGAAAATTGCGCATTTAGTGTATTTTCATGAATATCAAGATTAATACTGATTCTTATGTAAATTGATGTGTAGAATCATATGGTCTCATTTAAAATTGATTCAGACAAGATAAATGAGTGTACTGAAAAGCCCGAAAATTGCGCATTTAGTGTATTTTCATGCATATCAAGATTAATGCTGATTCTTATGTAAATTGATGTAGAATCATATGGTCTCATTTAAAATTGATTCAGAGCAATATAAATGAGTGTAGTGAAAGCCAGAAATTGCGCATTTAGTGTATTTTCATGCATATCAAGATTAATGCTTTATCTATGTACCGATGTGTAGAATCATATGGTTTCATTTAAAATTGATTCTGAGCAATATAAATGAGTGTAGTGAAAGCCCGAAAATTGCGCATTTAGAGTATTTTCATGCATATCATGATTAATGCTGATTCTTATGTAAATTGATGTGTAGAATCATATGGTCTCATTTAAAATTGACTCTGAGCAATATAAATGAGTGTACTGAAGTCTGAAAATTGCGCATTTAGTGTATTTTCATGCATATCAAGATTAATGCTGATTCTTATGTAAATTGATGTGTAGGAATTTGGTATGGTCTCATTAAAAATTGATTCAGAGCAAAATAAATGAGTGTAGTGAAAGCCAAAAAATTGTGCATTTAGTATTTTCATGCATATCAAGATTAATGCTGATTCTTATGTAAATTGATGTGTAGGATCATATGGTCTCATTTAAAATTGATTCAGAGCAATATAAATGAGTGTAGTGAAAGCCCGAAAATTGCGCATTTAGTGTATTTTCATGCATATCAAGATTAATGCTGATTCTTATGTGAATTGATGTAGAATCATATGGACTCATTTAAAATTGATTCTGAGCCACATAAATGAGGTAGTGAAAGCCCGAAAATTGCGCATTTATTGTATTTTCAAGCATATCAAGATTAATGCTGATTCTTGTGTGAATTGATGTAGAATCATATGCTCTCATTTAAAATTGATTCTGGAGTAATATAAATGAGTGTAGTGAAAGCCAGTAAAATTGGTACGATTATGTATTTTCATGCATATCAAGATTAATGCTGATTCTTATGTAAATTGATGTGTAGAATCATATGGTCTCATTTAAAATTGATTCAGATAATATAAATGAGTGTAGTGAAAGCCTGAAAATTGCGCATTTAGTGTATTTTCATGCATATCAATATTAAATGCTGATTCTTATGTAAATTGAGGTGTAGATCTCCATATGGTCTCATTTAAAATTGATTCTGAGCAATATAAATGAGTGTAGTGAAAGCCCGAAAATGGTGCATTTAGTGTATTTTCATGCATATCAAGATTAATGCTTAGATTCTGGCGTAAATTGATGTGTAGAATCATATATCCCATTTAAAATTGATTCAGAGCAATATAAATGAGTGCAGTGAAAGCCCCGAAAATTGGTATTTAGTGTGTATTTTCATGCATATCAAGATTAATGCCGATTCTTATGTAAATTGATGTAGACCTATATGGTCTCATTTAAAATTGATTCGCATAATATAAATGAGTGTAGTGAAAGCTCGAAAATTGCGCGTTTAGTGTATTTTCATGCATATCAAGATTAATGCTGATTCTTATGTGAATTTATGTGTAGGAACATACAGTCTCATTTAAAATTGATTCTTGATCAATATAAATGAGTGAAGTGAAAGCCCGAAAATTGCGCATTTAGTGTATTTTCATGCATATCAAGATTAATGCTGATTCTTATGTAAATTCGCTGATGTGTAGAATCATATGGTCTCATTTAAAATTGATTCAGAGCAATATAAAATGAGTGTAGTGAAAGCCCGAAAATTGCGCATTTAGTGTATTTTCATGCATATCAAGATTAATGCTGATTTTTGTGTAAATTGATGTGTAGAATCATATGGTCTCATATAAAATTGATTCAGAGCAATATAAATGTGTAGTGAAAGCCCGAAAATTGCGCATTTAGTGTATTTTCATGAATATCAAGATTAATACTGATTCTTATGTAAATTGATGTAGAATCATATGGTCTCATTTAAAATTGATTCAGAGCAAGATAAATGAGTGTACTGAAAGCCCGAAAATTGCGCATTTAGTGTATTTTCATGCATATCAAGATTAATGCTGATTCTTATGTAAATTGATGTGTAGAATCATATGGTCTCATTTAAAATTGATTCAGAGCAATATAAATGAGTGTAGTGAAAGCCAGAAAATTGCGCATTTAGTGTATTTTCATGCATATCAAGATTAATGCTGATTCTTATGTAAATTGATGTGTAGAATCATATGGTTTCATTTAAAATTGATTCTGAGCAATATAAATGAGTGTAGTGAAAGCCCGAAAATTGCGCATTTAGAGTATTTTCATGCATATCAAGATTAATGCTGATTCTTACATAAATTGATGTGTAGAATCATATGGTCTCATTTAAAATTGATTCTGAGCAATATAAATGAGTGTAGTGAAAACCCGAATATTGCGCATTTAGTGTATTTTCATGCATATCAAGATTAATGCTGATTCTTATGTAAATTGATGTGTAGAATCATATGGTCTCATTTAAAATTGATTCTGAGCAATATAAATGAGTGTAGTGAAAGCCCGAATATTGCGCATTTAGTGTATTTTCATGCATATCAAGATTAATGCTGATTCTTATGTAATTTGATGTGTAGAATCATATGGTCTCATTTAAAATTGATTCTGAGCAATATAAATGAGTTTACTGAAAGCCCGAAAATTGCGCATTTAGTGTATTTTCATGCACATCAAGATTAATGCTGATTCTTATGTAAATTGATGTGTAGAATCATATGGTCTCATTTAAAATTGATTCTGAGCAATATAAATGAGTGTAGTGAAAGCCCGAAAATTGCGCATTTAGTGTATTTTCATGCATATCAAGATTAATGCTGATTCTTATGTAAATTGATGTGTAGAATCATATGGACTCATTTAAAATTGATTCTGAGCAATATAAATGAGTGTAGTGAAAGCCCGAAAATTGCGCATTTAGTGTATTTTCATGCATATCAAGATTAATGCTGATTCTTATGTGAATTGATGTGTAGAATCATATGCTCTCATTTAAAATTGATTCTGAGCAATATAAATGAGTGTAGTGAAAGCCAGAAAATTGCGCATTTAGTGTATTTTCATGCATATCAAGATTAATGCTGATTCTTATGTAAATTGATGTGTAGAATCATATGGTCTCATTTAAAATTGATTCAGAGCAATATAAATGAGTGTAGTGAAAGCCCGAAACTTGCGCATTTAGTGTATTTTCATGCATATCAATATTAATGCTGATTCTTATGTGAATTCATGTGTAGAAACATATGGTCTCATTTAAAATTGATTCTGAGCAATATAAATGAGTGTAGTGAAAGCCCGAAAATTGCGCATTTAGTGTATTTTCATGCATATCAAGATTAATGCTGATTCTTATGTAAATTGATGTGTAGAATCATATGGTCTCATTTAAAATTGATGCTGAGCAATATAAATGAGAGTAGTGAAAGCCCGAAAATTGCGCATTTAGTTTATTTTCATGCATATCAAGATTAATGCTGATTCTTATGTAAATTGATGTGTAGAATCATATGGTCTCATTTAAAATTGATTCTGAGCAATATAAATGAGCGTAGTGAAAGCCCGAATATTGCGCATTTAGTGTATTTTCATGTATACCAAGATTAATGCTGATTCGTATGTAAATTGATGTGTAGAATCATATGGTCTCATTTAAAATTGATTCTGAGCAATATAAATGAGTGTAGTGAAAGCCCGAAAATTGCGCATTTAGTGTGTTTTCATGCATATCAAGATTAATGCAGATTCTTATGTAAATTGATGTGTAGAATCATATGGTCTCATTTAAAATTGATTCAGAGCAATATAAATGAGTGTAGTGAAAGCCCGAAAATTGCGCATTTAGTGTATTTTCATGCATATCAAGATTAATGCTGATTCTTATGTAAATTGATGTGTAGAATCATATGGTCTCATATAAAATTGATTCAGAGCAATATAAATGAGTGTAGTGAAAGCCCGAAAATTGCGCATTTAGTGTATTTTCATGCATATCAAGATTAATGCTGATTCTTATGTAAATTGATGTGTAGAATCATATGGTCTCATATAAAATTGATTCAGAGCAATATAAATGAGTGTAGTGAAAGCCCGAAAATTGCGCATTTAGTGTATTTTCATGCATATCAATATTAATGCTGATTCTTATGTAAATTGAGGTGTAGAATCATATGGTCTCATTTAAAATTGATTCTGAGCAATATAAATGAGTGTAGTGAAAGCCCGAAAATTGCGCATTTAGTGTATTTTCATGCATATCAAGATTAATGCTGATTCTTATGTAAATTGATGTGTAGAATCATATGGTCTCATTTAAAATTGATGCTGAGCAATATAAATGAGAGTAGTGAAAGCCCGAAAATTGCGCATTTAGTTTATTTTCATGCATATCAAGATTAATGCTGATTCTTATGTAAATTGATGTGTAGAATCATATGGTCTCATTTAAAATTGATTCTTAGCAATATAAATGAGCGTAGTGAATGCCCGAATATTGCGCATTTAGTGTATTTTCATGCATATCAAGATTAATGCTGATTCGTATGTAAATTGATGTGTAGAATCATATGGTCTCATTTAAAATTGATTCTGAGCAATATAAATGAGTGTAGTGAAAGCCCGAAAATTGCGCATTTAGTGTATTTTCATGCATATCAAGATTAATGCTGATTCTTATGTAAATTGATGTTTAGAATCATATGGTCTCATTTAAAATTGATTTAGAGCAATATAAATGAGTGTAGTGAAAACCCGAAAATTGCGCATTTAGTGTATTTTCATGCATATCAAGATTAATGCTGATTCTTATGTAAATTGATGTGTAGAATCATATGGTCTCATTTAAAATTGATTCAGAGCAATATAAATGAGTGTAGTGAAAGCCCGAAAATTGCGCATTTAGTGTATTTTCATGCATATCAAGATTAATGCTGATTCTTATGTAAATTGATGTGTAGAATCATATGGTCTCATTTAAAATTGATTCTGAGCAATATAAATGAGTGTAGTGAAAGCCCGAAAATTGCGCATTTAGTGTATTTTCATGCATATCAAGATTAATGCTGATTCTTATGTAAATTGATGTGTAGAATCATATGGTCTCATTTAAAATTGATTCTGTGCAATAGAAATGAGTGTACTGAAAGCCCGAAAATTGCCCATTTAGTGTATTTTCATGCATATCAAGATTAATGCTGAGTCTTATGTAAATTGATGTGTAGAATCATATGGTCTCATTTAAAATTGATTCTGAGCAATATAAATGAGTGTACTGAAAGCCCAAAAATGGCGCATTATTGCATTTTCATGCATATCAAGATTAATGCTGATTCTTATGTAAATTGATGTGTAGAATCATATAGTCTCATTAAAAATTGATTCTGAGAAATATAAATGAGTGTACTCAAAGCCCAAACCTGGCGCATTTAGTGTATTTTCTTGAATATGCATGAAAATACACTAAATGCGCAATTTCGGGCTTTCAGTACACTCATTTATATTGCTCAAAATCATTTTTAAATGAGACCATATGATTCTACACATCAATTTACATAAGAATCAGCATTACTCTTGATATGCATGAAAATACACTAAATGCGCCAGTTTTGGGAATTGAGTACACTCATTTATATTTCTCAGAATCAATTTTAAATGAGAACATATGATTCTACACATCAATTTACATAAGAATCAGCATTAATCTTGATATGCAAGAAAATACACTAAATGCGCATTTATCGGGCTTTCAGTACACTCATTTCTATTCCACAGAATCAATTTTCAATGAGACCATATAATTCTACACTTCAATTTACATAACAATCCCGCATTAAACTTGATATGCATGAAAATACACTAAATGTGCAATTTTCGGGCTTTCAGTACACTCATTTTATTTGTCAGAATCAATGTTAAATGTGAGCATATGAATCTACACATCAATTTACATAAGAATCAGCATTAATCTTGATATGCATCAAAAAACACTAAATGCGCAATTTTCGGGCTTTCAGTACACTCATTTATATTACTCACAATCGATTTTAAATGAGACCATATTATTCTACACCTGATTTTACATAAGAATCAGCATTAATCTTGATATGCATGAAAATACACCAAATGCGCCATTTTGGGCTTTCAGTACACTCATTTATATTGCTCAGAATCAATTTTAAATGAGACCATATGATTCTACACATCAATTTACATAAGAATCACCATTAATCTTGATATACATGTAAATACACTAAATGTGCAATTTTCGGGCTTTCAGTACACTCATTTATATAGCTCAGAATCAATTTTAAATGAGACCATATGATTCTACACATCAATTTACATAAGAATCAGCATTAATCTTGATATGCATGAAAATACACTAAATGCGCCATTTTCGGGCTTTCAGTACACTCATTTTATTTGTCAGAATCAATGATAAATGGGACCATATGATTCTACACATCAATTTACATAAGAATCAGCATTAATCTTGATATGCATGAAAATACACTAAATGCGCAATTTTCGGTCTTTCAGTACACTCATTTATATTGCTCAGAATTAATTTTAAATGAGACCATATGATTCTACACAGCAATTTACATAAGAATCAGCATTAATCTTGATATGCATGAAAATACTCTAAATGCGCAATTTTTGGGCTTTTCAGTACACTCATTTATATTGCTCAAAATCAATTTTAAATGAGACCATATGATTCTACACATCAATTTACATAAGAATCAGCATTAATCTTGATATGCATGAAAATACACTAAATGCACAATTTTCGGGCTTTCAGTAAACTCATTTATATTGCTCAGAATCAATTTTAAATGAGATCATATTGTAATATAACAATCTGGCCCCACCCGAGGAAATGATGCAAGCGATGGTGTTTCCCGTCGGTGAAGGGGGCGGCGAAGCGACAAGACAGGTGTTTGAGAAATACATCCTGTTGGGGCCTAGAACGGATGTCGAGTCAGGCTCGTTTGACCTCATTTCCGACAGCTGCGGAAATGACTACGGAGGCAAAAAGATCAGGTGTCTCTTAGAATTACGTGGGCGTTGCGTGGGCGAGGCAAAACCGGAAGGAAAGTCCCGGTTCTAGAAGACTATATAAAGACCTCGACACACGGATTCGCCAGCAGCAGAGAACGGCCAGTGGAAGCAGAGAGACAACACCACAGGCAGACTACACTCCCGTCGACCCATTCTGTACAGCTCTCACCCTCCCGTTCTCTATTCCACACCGTTCGTCGTCATTAATAAAAATATAACCTTATATTTTTATATATGCGTGTTTGTTGTTTGTCGTCGTACGGCGATATATAACATACGCAAATTGGTGCCCAGTGAATTGCTGTTTTAGGACAACAACAACAACAAAACAGATAGATACGAACCTGGTTACCACTGCGACAATTGGAATTCGACGGAATAAAACAACTAGATAAAGGAAGAAAAAGAAAAAAGAAGACGAAAATAGAAAGCAACCGGACGACCATAGACGACACCAACGAAAGGTAGGTGACTTTTGATTCGATCTTGTGTGTGTTCTGCTCTTGTTCATAAGTTATATTTAAAAAAAAAAAAATGTAACAGCATACTTTTGCCGATTTTGTTCAAGGTCTGACCCTAGAATTGAGAAATGTGGCTTGTTCGGTGTCGAACACTTTAAGGGGAGAATCTTTTTTAAAAAATATACAGCCATTAGCATGCAAAGAAGATGGTGGTTGTAGTGCTTGGTTGGAGGATATGGAGAGGTATTTTAGAGTTGTGCGCGTGGCAGAAGAAGACAAGTGTCAGGCAGCTCTTCTCACAACAAAGGGAGCTGTTGGACACTATGTATATAGACTAATCTGTAGTAACCCACAACTCACATGGAAGGAGTTAAAAACTTCTTTAAAGGAATATTACGGATTGGTTTTAGACCCCGACGCACGGTTAGTCGAATTAGTGAACATTAAGCAGGGTAGAACGGAGGGGGTGCAGGACTACATGCAGAGAGTAGTACGCCTAGCGGAGAGCGCATATGTTGGGGTTGACGGGAGGAATGAATTGTGACAAAACAAGTTCTAGGATTTTTTATAAAAGGTCTAAGGGATCGGGAAATAAAGATGGCAGTTATGAAGGATGAGCTACAAACACTAGAGGCTGCCTATCAGAAAGCGTTATCTGAGTTGAGATGGAAAATTCAACTCGATGCAAACTCTGAATACGAAGAGGAGCCTATGGAAATTTGCCACTCTCGGAGACGGGTACCGATAGAAGCCGTAAGCCCCGCTAAATCTAATAATAATAATAATACTAATAATAATAGGAATAAGAACAACAGAAAAGTTGGGACTCGTGAGCGGGAGAGGAACGGGAGCGTTGTTAGGTGTTGGAATTGTGGGAAAGAAGGCCACATAGCGAAATTTTGTAGACGCGCCTCGGGAAACGGCAGAGGTCCGTTCGTGCGACGCCCAACGAACGGAACAAGACGGTACCAACGCACATAGTTGGTAATATGGGCGCGCCAAATTCCATCTTTATTAGAATAGAACGTAGACCTCATAGGGCATTGGTAGATACGGGAGCAGAGGTATCGGTTATAAGCTGTAGGGTATTTAAAAAAATTGAACTGCAAAAGAGGGACATTAAACTTCGAACTGCGAATGGATCCCCGTTATACGTTGAAGGCCTTTGTCGTCTACAGGTCCAGATAGGAAGTAAGTCCATACCCCATGATTTTTTAGTCGTGAAAAATCTCAATAGAAACGTTATACTTGGCCGAGATTGGCTGATGCAGAACGGGGTGAGAATGTATTTCGATTTGGGGGCATTGAAGATTGAAGAATACGTGGCATTGGAGGAGGATGTTCATATTTCCTCTATTGTTAGGTTAGCTCAAAAAGTAACATTAAGACCTCAACACCTGCATGCTTGTCTGGGATTAACCAGGCTGAGAAATGGACGTGGCAAAGAATATGAAATCGAACAGCTGAGTAGTGGATATGTTAGCAACTTATGTGGTATATCAGTAGCCAACGCAGTTGTAAAAATGCCAAAGTCTCGTAAGTTTCAGTTGCTGATAATGAATAACACTAACCAGACAATCACTTTGAGACGGGGGTGTCCGCTGGTTAAATTGGAAAGGGCAGGTAATATTACTGAAATTACTATGCCCGATAAACAAAATAATAAAAGTCCTGATGTAGATTTGGAACAGATACATGTATCGGAGGAATTCAAGCCTGAAATTAACAAATTGCTAAAAAGAAATAGGGACATGTTCGTTAGTGACGACAAGAACCTGGGCAGAACCGATACTGTGGAGATGCGTATCGATACTGGAACGCATGAGCCCATAAGAAAACGCCCATATCACACACCCCTCAAACAAAGAAAGACAATGGATTCAGCAATCGACGAAATGATGCAGGCAGGTGTAATTGAGAGATCCAATAGCCAGTGGGGTTTTCCAGTAGTTTTAGTCTTGGTGGTAAGAGATTTTGTATAGACTTTAGAGCACTTAATAAGATTACAAAGAAATATGCTCGACCTCTTCCTGTCATCGATGATATACTGGCATCACTTGGTTCGGCAAGGTACTTTTCGAAGCTTGATTTAAAATCAGGGTACTGGCAAGTTAAGCTTCATGATGATGACAAAGAAAAAAGTGCATTCACCTGCCACAAGGGTCTGTTTCATTTTAATGTTATGCCATTTGGACTTGCAAACGCACCCGGCATCTTCCAGGAATTAATGTCAGTTGTTTTACAGGGACAGGAAGATTTTGCTCTGGCATATTTAGATGATATTCTGATATTTTCAAATACGGTGGAAGATCATTTAAAACATATAGACACAGTCTTGAGTAGTCTACGTAAGCACAACCTTAAACTGAAGCCAGCTAAGTGTGAGTTCTTTAAGAAAGAGACCCAATACCTGGGGTTCAAGATAAGTGAAGAGGGAATACAACCAGACCTCAATAAAGTCAAGGCTATAAAGTCAGTTTCTACTCCAACCACTGTTAGGCAAGTAAGAGCTTTTATCGGGATGACCTCATACTATCGCCGCTTTATTAGAAATTTCTCTGATATAGCCGAACCGCTGGTCAATTTGACAAGGAAATATGCACGATTCCAATGGGACGATGCTTGCCAAACCGCTTTCGATACACTAAAAACGAAGCTCGCGGAGATGATAACACTAGCCTATCCCAACCCAAATAAGGCGTATAGGTTATATACTGACGCATCCGATCAATCGATTGGCGCATGCCTATCCCAGGTGGTGTACGATAAGGAAAATAGGAAGGATGTAGAAAAACCAATTTATTTATTGTCCCATAAATTAAGTGACACACAAACGAGGTGGTCAACTATAGAGAAAGAGGCTTATGCCATACACTATGCTCTTCAAAAACTGAATCACTACCTGCATGGCGCAACATTCACAATATACACTGATCATAGGCCCCTGGAGCACTTACTTAACTCGCCCATACAAAATAAGAAGATACAGACTTGGGCTCTGAGCATGTCTGGCTACAGTTGCAGCATACAGTATCTTAAGGGTAAGGATAATGTTTGCGCGGATCTCTTATCACGCGCTGTTGATGTGAACGAAGACCATATTGCTTCTCCAGTAGATATAGATGATAGAAATTACTTGGTTAGTGTTATAAACTCCAACCTAATGGAGCCGGAAGAATTAGCAGCCCATAAAAATGTCGGAAATTCATCAGAGGCACCCGAAAGGTCCACATTGAAAGGAATAGACATAATCAGGGAGCAAGAATCAGACAAAAACATCTTAGACCTGAAGATTAGATTACGAAATGGTAGGGCTACCAAAGCAGAACAGAAGAGATATATAGTAATGGATGAGGTGGTGTACTATTTGTCTCAACCTGATGATGAACCCCTCATCAGGCTGTATGTACCATCTCACCTTAGAAAAAGGGTGCTAGTTCAATACCATGATGACAGTGGCCATATGGGGGTGGATAAGACATTCCACTCAATAAAACAAAAGTATTTCTGGCCTTGTTTACTTAGAGAAATAAATGATTTCGTAGGTAAATGTATCCCGTGTCAGACAAGAAACCTAAAGAGGCAGCAACCCCACATACAGGAATGTGACTTCCCTCCTTTTCCTTTCGCAAAGGTTGCTTTAGATGTCTCAGGACCCTACCCAAAGACCCATTCAGGTAACCAATACATAGTTACATTCATAGATATGTACAGTGGTTGGCCGGAGGCATTTGCGGTTCCTAACAAGAAGGCAGAAACAGTGGTGCATCTCTTAGTTGACGAAATTTTCCCCAGATTTGGGACACCACTTCAGCTTTTAACTGATAATTGGCCAGAAAATGTCAACAGGGTAATGAAAAAGTCATTAGAAGACCTAAATGTACACCATGTGACAACTTCTTTTTATCACCCCCAGAGCAACGGTAAGGTTGAGAGGTTTCACAGAACAATGCATGATGTTCTAGCAAAAAAAAATCGGCAACAACGAACAGTCGTGGGATATTTACATTAACCAAATGTTGGCGGCTATCCGGTTTCATGTGAGCGAAACCACTAAGTTTTCACCGTATTACTTGCTCTACAACAGGGATGTTATTTTGCCCTTGGACAATATACTGAGGCCTCGTCGCATATATTATGGTGATGAGCATCACCAAATTGCACTACAGGAACTGCATCGTAGCTTCACTTTAGTTAGGAATAATATAAGAAAAGCGAGGAGAGCCGCGATAGATAAGTCGCGTGGTAAGACGAAAAATACAACTTTTGAGGTTGGTGATTTGGTGTACTATAAGAATCACCAAAAGAAAGGGAAGTTAGATGTGCGCTGGCGGCCATATTATGTGATCGTTGAAAAGACTGGCCCGGTCTCTTATAGAATTAGAGATCAGTTAACCGGCTCGGTTATTAAGACGCATGCTGAGCATCTTCGGGCAGCGTCCATTGATGAATGGAAAATCCCTACTTCCGATAGGCCGTTACGAAAGATTGTATTGGCTGCTCCAGTAGAATCCAGTGATTCGGATGACGAATCCGGAGCGGAACAGACCGACTTTCCAGTGCACAAAAATCGACACCAACGTGTGGAATCAGACGATGAGTCTGATGTTCCATTAATGGAGCGTCGCATCATGACGCGACGTAAAATGGCGAATAAAAACGTGTCAACTATTGATAGTGATGATAGAATCGGTGGTATAAATAATGTTTCATCCACGTTCGAGGATGATTGCTCAAAGTGCGAAACGTCTGGATCTACTCATGTAGATCAGGGTTTTTCTAGGGAATCACCTAGCAGCGAAGATGTCCAAATGAGGCAAACGTCTGTTGGGGCAAAAAGCACGGATAGACCTGCAGATTCCACAGTTGATCGGAACAAAAAGAAAGAACAACTGAAAAGTCTTGTGGACTTATTGGCTGATATGCTATAGGATTGGGAAAGAAAGCAGTGGGAGGATTAACGATAGTTTAAGTGAAATAGTTAGGTCACCTTCCTTATAGCAAAACATGCGGAAGATACAAACTAAGGAATTACGAGTCACGGGTCCATTTTTTTAGATAAAATTAAGATAGATGAAACCTCTAATCCCCCACAAGTAAATTGCATGCGGATTAACGTTGGAATCAGGGTAATTTTCTTCGTTTTCTATTGAACATTTCTCGGTCAGACTATGAATGATATGTACTGCAGATAATGGCAGTTTTTCTGTGTTCAAACATAGTATGTTTGAAATTAAATTAAATTAAATGAAGTTACATGTGTAACAATAAACTCGAGCGGAAACACGCATGGTGTTGTTCAAAGGTCATTTACTCGATGTCAGTTTAGAAACTGGGGCGCAGTTACCGCCTATGATCATATGGTCGTGCATCGAGGCGTCTACGCGTATGGACAGAGTCGAGAAAGGAAACGAAAATTGAAAGTTACAGAAACTTGAAAAAAAAAAAAAAAAAGAACATTATGAAAATTCCACAATGGACACGAACATTGTTGGGTTGCCGATGTAGGCTTCCCTATACATTTTTTTTTTTTTTGTTTCGGCGTGCACATGTTTTGTACAATTGTCGGGCTTGTGTGGCATGGGGGGGGGGTGAGGGTGTTGCACTTAAAATGTTCTTAGGTGAACATTTTGGAAAATGGGAAGGCGAGGAGTGTAATATAGCAATCTGGCCCCACCCGAGGAAGGTTGATGCAAGCGATGGTGTTTCCCGTCGGTGAAGGGGTCGGCGAACGACAAGACAGGTGTTTGAGAAATACATCCTGTCGGGACCTGGAGCGGATGTCGTTTGACCTTATTTCCGACAGCGGCGGAAATGACTACGGAGGCAAACAGAACAGGTGTCTCTGGGAATTACGTGGGCGTTGCGTGGGCGAGGCAAAACCGGAAGGAAAGTCCCGGTTCTAGAAGACTATAAAAAGACCTCGACACACGGATTCGCCAGCAGAGAACGGCCAGTGGAAGCAGAGAAACACCACAGGCAAGACTACACTCCCGTCGACCCATTCTATGTGCGCTCTCACTCTTCCATTCTCTATTCCACACGGGTTCGTCGTCAGTAATAAAAATATAACCGTATATTTTTATATATGCGTGTTTGTTGTTTTGTCGTCGTACGGCGATATATAACATTTTCAGCAATCTAATATTTTATTGAATTTTAGTTGCATTAGCTTACGTTTGAATATAATTTCTGATAAAATGAATTTTCTTTTAAAATAATGTAAACTTTTCTTAAATTAATTTAAATATTTAATAGCTTTAAATTTAATAAATACTGACGTAACTAAGTAATTCCTGAAATTTTGCGGTGTTTTTATTATTAATTTATAAAAATTCATGAAATGTTGATATTTTTTAATATTTTATTTTTCATTTTATTCTTTATTAATACGAATTAATCGCATGATTGTTATGATAAGTTAAAATTATTAAATTCTTATAGTAGTTTACAGTTTATTAATACTTCTACAAATGTTTAAACTTTATTTTTTAAAATCTTATTTCATTGTTAGGCAATAACATAAATATAACAAAATAGTGCGCTTCTCTGTGGTTTTCATGTAAGGGTAATAATCCACAATACTTGTTGACTTCTAAAATCAATATGGCCCCTATGGAAAAAGGTACTTAATAAAAACGAACATTCTTTTACATACAGAAAAAATAATTTTAAATTATTTTAAAAATATCAAAGTAATACGATTTTTATTAAATCTTTCAATTTTCGATAGGCAATATAATCATCAATTCTTAAATAAAAAATTTAACCGGAACATTTTTTTGAAGATTTTTTAAATATTTATGAAACTTTATCAATTATTATAGTAAAAAAAAAATGAAAATTTTTTAAAATTTTATTATTCACAAAAAAATAATGTTTCCTTCAAACTATAATGTCCTTAATTTTTATTATTTATTCAAGCAATTAAAAGCTTATCACATTAAATAATATCAGAGTCTTATTGCTTTTTTTATTTTACTCTTTGGGGCAGATTTCGGGAGTTTTATTTGGGAGTAGAATATGATTTTAGAATAGGGATCACAGACAAATGGAAATTAGCGGTCATAGAGGGTGTAATATCAACTGTTTAAAGTATGAGATTTTTTAGAGTAGAATAAGACATTATAACTTGGATCATTAACCGTCCGTATCTTAATATATTTATTAATTTCGGCTGTCGTTCTAGAATTTTAGATAGAGTAAAAATGAAATAAAAAACATACATCTTTTGTAATTGACTGAGCTCTCATTGAAGTGCCCGAAATTTGGAAACCTTAAGATTACACAAATGTTCTAATAGAAACATGTGCGAGATACGTGCTCATCAGCTTGGCCTAGAGGACCAGGCGACAGTCATTTGATTGTAAATATATAGCACATAGGGTGTCAAGCTCCATTCACGACCTTGTAAATATTTTTTTTTTATTGTTTACATAATTTCTACCTCGAATATCTGTTGACATTGACCGGACGGCTAAACACATTTCTTACAAAACATTTCAAATATACGATTGCGTTTGTTTATGATTTGCTATAAAATATTATTGCTTGTATTGAGTGTTTGAAAGGACTTGAAAATAATTATCAATAACATTTTTATTTAATACATTAAATAAGGTCTGTCTGAATTTTGCATCATCCATAATTTATATAATTAGCGAATATAGGTGTGAATATTTTTTATCGTTTCTTGGAAACATGATTTACGTTTCTTAAATCGGCCCTCGAAATTATTTTTAAAACTTTCATTAACCGTCCGTATCTTAATATATTTATTAATTTCGTCTGTCGTTCTACAATTTTAGATCGAGTAAAAATGAAATGAAGAACACACATCTTTTCCAATTTTTTTTTTTTTTTGACAGCTTTTTCTCCGACCATCAATAGTTGACAGAAGCAATCAATAATTATTGATCAGCTCAAAATTGCGGAATTTATTTTTTTTTTTTTTTTACAGCTTTTATCCAACTGTCAATTGGGAACAGAAAAATATATCACTGAAATCGATTCCATTTTGAAATGAAAAAAAGAAAGTAACTTGATATAAATTTATCGATTAAAAAGATTACATTTTCTTTTATTATCTTTTTTTATCCTTCACCAGTTGACAGAAGATGTGCAACTGAAATTAATTTCATATCGAAATGGCAATACAAAACAGCAAATAAATCAATAATTATTGATCAATTCAAAAGATTAGAAGTTTTGATTTTTTTTTTTTGTTTTGTTTCTCTGATCATCAATGGTTGACAGATGCGTAAGTGAAATTGATTTCATTTCGAATTGGTATTAAAAACAGCAAATAAGTAAAAAATAAAAGATTTTTCTTTTTTTAATAGCTTTTTCTCCAACCATCAATGGTTGACAGAAGATGTGCAAGTGAAATTCATTTCATTCTGAATTGGCAATAAAAACAGCAAAGGAATCGATAATTAGTGATCGACTCACAATTTTGGAATTTTTTGGCATTCATTGCAACCAATTTCTATAGATGAAACATTTATTTTTATAGATGACAATTTTATTTTTTATTTATTTAATTTTTACATTGGTGATGTCTGTTAATTATGTTAAATTAATATGTTGTTATTCGCTGTCAAGAAAAGATTAAAAAAAAACATTTAAAGACATTTTCAACCTGATATTGGTAAAAAATTGAAGACAAATAGCAAAGAGGAGTTTTGGGATGTTAGTATTTGTATCTTGTTCCCAAAATTTCAGACTGAAATTCCAAGTAGATTTTTATGGTTCTGACAATACAAGCTTTTGAAGGAAGTTTCCATCAATAACTCAGTATTTCATTCCGTTTTTTGAAATTTAGGGGAAAAATTCTAGTCTTGATAACAAGGAATGATTTCTAAAATCGATAAACCTAGTTTTAATACAAGGCCATGTCTGCAGCGTCCTTTTATTAACTGTTTCTCTCTCTCCCTTTCTTTCTTTCTTTCTCTGTCTCTCTCTTTCTTTCTTTTTTTTTTTCAATAAAAGAAAAGAAAAAAGAAAAATAGAAAGTATTCCAAGGGAGATAACTCGGGTTAATTCTTTCGCTTTTCTCTCTTAAACGCAAAATTCTTTAAACGATATTTAAAATGAAAACCATTTACAGCTGATGAAAAAATTGATGTGGTGGAATTTGGTAATAGAGTAAAATAACCAAAAAAATCATTGTAAAAGAATAAAACAAAATGAATTTCCGTGTAAATTTTAGAAATAATTTTTATTTCACTTTTTAACAAATACTACATTTGTTGTTTCTACTGAATTGTCACAAAGAAAAACAATTGATGTGGTCATAAGAATTATTTGCTTTAGTTTCATGAAAACACAACCACGCCCTAATTTGTCTGTCTGTCTTCATTTTTTATTTACTTGTCTGGCTTTAAATTAAGGGAAGGATTCAAAATCACAATTAGGTGTCATCTTTTCATTAAATAGATCTTTTTTTTTTGCCCTTTTTTTTTTTTAAGCCAAAATAGCAGAATTTTTATCTGTCGATGTATTTTTTTATCCGACTGTCTAATTTTTTATTTTTTGAATAAAAAAAATGGGTTCAGTAAGCAGACGATAAATTCATCTCCAATTATTTCACGGACACGTAAGATATATTATGGCACAAGGCCAGTTTAAACAGGAAAGATTGTAATTTATATAATGAAAAAAAAAAAAAAAAAAAAAGAACCACGCCCTAATTGTTTTTTCTTTCAGTTTATAATACTTCCTTTATCTATCTATCTCAGTTTGTTCGTTATCTATCTATATAGTAGATTCTATTGACCTTGCGCCATACAAGCTCTGATTAAAAAAGAAAGATCTTATATTTTACGTGTTTTGTTTTCGAAGAAGTCAGTTTATCTATCAACGACAAATATTATATAACTAATAATAAACAAGAAACACATATGACGATATTTTTAGCTTCTATTGACCTTGTGCCATGATTAGTAACGAGAATTTAAAAAAAATCATTTTTCTTTCTCTTCTTTCTTTCCATTTATCTCCCTTCCTTTCTTCCTTGTTAAATAATTAAAAACAAAAAGATCGCTAAATATATATGGTTTTGTTTTTATTTAATTAAGACAGTTTTAAATAATTAAGATACGTACAATTTGGCCGGAATACATATATATATAGATACATATATACACACACATACATATATGTATTATACAATAGTCATCCGATGACAGATCTGTTTCGCTGTATCACAGCTCATCAGTACGGTTAGACTCCGATCGCTTCCTAACCCAGGATTGAAACCAGATCGAATCGGCATCAGTCGGCGATTCTACCTCTGGGCCACGAGCGTCCGGAAGAAGGGAGACCTTTTAGCTAGTATATCATTAGACACGCCCAATAGCCAGAGTGCTCTAATTCATATTCCGTTCAAATTGTACGTGTCTTTCTTTCGCAGAAAGTAAAATAAAAATTATCTTAAAATAGAGAAAAAGAGTAAAGTATTCCATTGGATAAAAAAAGTAAAGTTAAAAGTGATTATGAAATTGACAAATTGGATCTACTCTCTCTCTCTATCTCTCCTCCTCTCTTTCCATTCATTTCTTCCTTGTAACCACTCTCTCCTCCTCACTCTTTCTTTCTTTTACCCTTTCTGTCTTTTTGATTATCGATTTGGTCTTCCTCCTCCTCCTTTGATAATCTCTCTACTCTCTCTCTCTCTCTCTCTGATTTCATTCCCCCATTTTCTCATTCATCTTCCTTCTTTTGCGATTTTAGATGCCAACTTTTTTTTCATTAAGGAATTTTGTATACTTCAACTAAAACTTCGGGCCATTTTCTGTTTTGTTTTTTGTTTTTTTTTTGTTTTCGGACTTTTTTTTTTATTTCTTGATTTTTTTTATTTTCAGATTTTGTGAAGAAAATTTCAAGATGGCATCGATGAATGAAGAAAAATTCCTTTGTTCGAATTGCGACGAATTTTGGACTTGTTCTCGAAGACATTACCATGTCTTCATTCTTTGTGTCTGACAGGTCTAAATAAGCAATTCAAAGCAGCGACACAAGAGGACGTGGGATGTCCCCAGTGCCACGCCCCCATAGGGACACGTGATCATTTGAGACTTTCACCATTTATTGTGAAGATTGTGACTCGCCAACATCTGGAATCTATCGAATTGTTATGTGACTGGTGTTTCAAATTTTACGGCACTGAATCAACCGGCCAGATTTGGTGCCCAAATTGCCAGAAACTCTTGTGCAAGGTCTGCTGGAGAGCCCACAAGAATTTGCAACCGAAACACCAAACCATTGACCTAGGCAGCATGTCGTAGGTGGTGGCCGTGGGGGTCATGCCGTCGAGTGTCACCTGCACCGCCAACCGAGTGCAACGTGTACTTCCGTGACGCGTGTTACGTCGATCACCGGAGCCGAAATAAAAAGAATTGATTTTGGGAACTGGCCAGGAAAGTCAGGTGGTGGTGGGGGTGGTGATTACCCCCACCCCCATTTCATGCACATCCTACGACTGAGAATTTGTAGGGGACGAGACGTGGAATATCAAAAATCTTCCTTTTTAGTGAAAGGAGAGAAATTATTCAAAACATAGAAATTAAAGAAAAAATTATGAATTTTACTCAAAATAAATTTCAACATTTTTATTTTGCTACAAACGAAGGAATTTCTTCGGATTTGTCGGAAAATGTTCTGTACAAATTTCCAGAAAAATCAGAAGCAGCAAATATTTTTCTTTCCCAACAAATTTGTTTATTTGTTTTCTAAACGATTTAATGAAAATTTTCAAAATTCGTTAAGACAAAATAATTTTAAAAATTGAAATTTATTTTTAATTTTGCAAATAAAATTAATTTAATTTTTTTAATTCTGAAATCTTAAAAACTTTATGATTTCAAAATATGAGTTGAGGTATAAATATTGAAAAAAAAGTAATGTTTCGTAATATGAATGAAGACAAAAACTCATGTCTACATTTCTGAGATGAGGAAGTATTTACATTATTCGGACGATTATCCTCATCTTTGTTGTCATTTGTACGACGTTTCGGCCGTTGTACTCGGCGGCCTTCTTCAGGTGCTAAGGATTTCAAACAGAACCATTTAATTTTTTTTTGACAGCTTTTTCTCCGACCATCAATGGTTGACAGAAGATGTGCAAATAAAGTTGATTTCATTTAGAAATGGCAATAAATCTGCAAATAAATCGTTAATTATTGATCAACTCAAATGTTTTCTTTTTGTCATCTTTTCTCCGACCATCAATGGTTGACAGAGAATATGCAAATAAATTTCATTTCATTTCAAAATGTCAATCAAAACAGCAAGTATATCGTTAATTATTGATCAACTGAAAATTTTGAATTTTATTTTTTGCATTCTTGCAACCAATTTCTATGGTTCAACAATTCTTCGACTATCAATGGTTGACAGAAAATATGCAACTAAAATTGATTTCATTTCGAATTGGCATTAAAAACAGCAAATAAGTAAAAAATTATTGATCGACTCAAAAGATTTTTTTTAACAGCTTTTTTCCCCCCATCTATGGTTGACAGAAGATGTGCAAGTGAAATTCATTTCATTGTGAATTGGCAATAAAAACAGCAAAGAAATCGATAATTATTGATCGACTCACAATTTTGGAATTTTTTAGCATTCATTGCAACCAATTTCTACAGATCAAAAATTTATTTTTATAGATGACAATTTTATTTTTTATTTATTTATTTATTTTTTACATTGGTGATGTCTGTTAATTATCTTAAATTAATATGTTATTCGCCGTCAAGAAAAAATAAAAAAAACACAAAAAACATTTAAAGATATTTTCCCCCTGATATTGGTAAGAAATTGAAGACAAATAGCAAAGAGGAGTTTTGGGATATTAGTATTTGTGTCTTGTTCCCAAAATTTCAGACTGAAATTCCAAGTAGATTTTTTATGGTTCTGGCAATACAAGCTTTCGAAGTAAGATTCCATCAATAATTCAATATTTCATCCCTTTTTTTGAAATTTAGGGGAAAAATTCTGGTATTGATGACAAGGAATGATTTCTAAAAATCGATAAACCTAGTTTTAATACAAGGCCATGTCTGCAGCGTCCTTTTATTAACTCTTTCTCTCACTCCTTTTCTCTCTTTCCCTGTTTTTTTCTTTCTTTTTTCAATGTCTGAAGGAAAGAAAAACAAAGAGGAAATTCGAAAGTATTCCAAATTTTAGAAATAATTTTTATTGCACTTTTTAACAAATGCTACATTTGTTGTTTCTATTGAAATGTCACAAAGAAAAAAATTTGATGTGGTCATAAGAATTATTTGCATTAGTTGCATGAAAAAACAACCACGCCCTAATTTGTCTGTCTTCTTTTTTTTTTATTCATTTGTCTGGCTTTAAATTAAGGGAAGGATTCAAAATCACAATTAGGGGTCATCGTTTTATTAAATAGATTTTTTTTCAAGCCAAAATAGCAGAATTTTTATCTATCGATGTATTTTTTTTTATCTGTGTCTAATTTTTTTATTTTTTTTAATAAAAAAAATCGTTCAGTAAGCAGACGATAAATTCATCTCCAATTATTTGACGGACACGTAAGATATATTATGGCACAAGGCCAGTAAAAACAGGCAAGATCGCAATTTATATAATAATAATAATAATAAAGAAAAAATAAAGCAAAAAATCCAACTGAAGGCTCAAAGAATAAGACGCTATGAAAAAAGAGCAAGATTTTACAGACAAAACAAGATTTTTCAGACTGATACAAAGAGATTTTACAGGGAAATAGGTAAAAAAGAATTGAAGTGACAGTACCCCCCAGAATGGAAGAAGTCACACAGTTCTGGGAAAAGATATGGGCTTGCCCTAAAGAACTTAGCAAGGAAGTACATTGGATTACGCAAGAGATAGAACGAATGAAAAATAAACCCGAACAGACATGGTCTGGAATTACAGAAGATGATGTTAAATTTGCATTAAAAAAAGCACACAATTGGAAATTCCCAGGTATAGATAAAATTCCTAACTTTTGGCTATATTATTTAAATGCAGCACATAAAAACTAGCCAAAGAACTTCAAAAAATGGTTGACGATCCCACTAAAATTCCTGCATGGATGACCAAAGGAATTACATTTCTTCTACCCAAGAATGGTGACACAAACAACCCGAAAAACTACAGACCAATTACATGTCTTCCGACAACATATAAACTATTAACATCTATTTTAACAAAACAGACATATCTATTCTTAGAAAGAAATGACATGATACTGCTTGAACAAAAAGGGTGCAAAGGTGGCTGTTATGGTTGTAAAGACCAATTGCTAATTAACAAAATGATCCTGGAAAACTGCTACAGTACAAAGAAAAATCTTAGTACTGCCTGGATAGATTATCGAAAGGCATTCGATAGTGTGCCACATTACTGGATTTTAAAGACTTTAAATATATACAAGATATCGCCCGTCATCATCAATTTCATCAAACAGTGCATGTCTATATGGAAAACAACCCTTTACCTCAATCATATAAATGGAACCTATAAGTCCGATGAAATAAACATCAAAAGAGGTTTATTTCAAGGTGATTCTTTATCTCCCTTACTATTCTGCATATCATTAATAGCACTAACCAGTCAACTTAATAAGACAGAATGTGGTTATAAAATAGGTCAAAAGAAAATAAGCCATCTATTTTACATGGATGACTTAAAGTTATATGCTAAGAATGATAATGAGCTGGAAGGTCTTCTGCAAACTGTAAAATGCTTCAGCAAAGACATTGGAATGAAATTTAATTTGAATAAATGTGCTGAAGCTACAGTTTTACGTGGATCAATACAAGAAACATCCTCAATTAGCTTAGACCCTGCTGTAACAATAAAAGAATTGAAACCAGAAGAAGCTTATAAATACCTAGGTGTAAATGAGAGCGAAAACATTCACCATAAAAAAAATGAAAGAAATAGTGCGTAAAGAGTACTATAGAAGGCTACGAATGATATTAAAAACTGAATTAAATTCACAGAACAGAATTATGGCCATTAATAGCCTTGCAATCCCAGTTGTCCAATATAGCTTTAACATCTTAAACTGGACTCTAAACGACATCAGGCGAATGGATGATAAAACAAGAAAGCTTCTTTCTAAGCATAAGATGCATCATCCAAAGGCTGATGTAAACCGTCTATACATACCCCGTAAAGAAGGTGGAAGAGGTCTTATTCAGCTGGAATTGTCATACAAGACAACAACTATTGGCTTACTAACATACATAGAAACAACAAAGGATTGGATGATACAATTAGTAAGGCAACATGAAGAAAGAAAGAAAAAATATTCAATAATAAAAGAAGGCAGTAAATACAAACAAGATTTACAGTTAGTAGATTCTGTAGAAAAGCAAAACAGAAGCCAAGAACCAATTATTGCGGCAAAAAATATGAAAATGAAAGCCAAAGATAAAGCTCTTGAACAGATGAAACAGCGCTGGCAAGACAAACCTCTGCATGGCCAATATCCAGTACGTGCCAATAAATCCAATGTTGACAAAGTTAATACTCATCGATGGTTACGTGCATCTGGATTAAAGTCTGAAACTGAAGGCTTTATTCTTGCAGCACAAGACCAAAGTCTTTTCACTAGAAACTTTCAGGCAAATATTATGCATAATAATATGGATCCAAAATGCAGATTTTGTGATAAACACCAAGAAACAATAGACCACCTAATCTCAGGCTGTTCTGTGCTTGCCCCAAATGAATATAAAAATCGCCACGATAGAGTTGGGCAATATTTACATTGGGCAATGTGCAAACATTATGGAAAAGCTGTAAACAAACACTGGTATGAACATCACCCAGCACCGGTTACAGAAATAGAAGATGTAACCATTCTATGGGATTACACCATCTACACAGACAGAAAAATTGAAGCAAACAGGCCAGACATTAGTGTTAAAAACCAGAAGGAGAAAACTTGTCTATTAATTGATATGGCTTGCCCAGCGGATTGTAACATAGCAATCAAGGAATTTGAAAAACTGTCAAAATATAAAGACCTGGAAATTGAAATAGAAAAAATGTGGAAATTGAAAACAAGAGTTGTGCCAGTGATAGTAGGTGCACTTGGAATGATAAAAAATGGAACAAAACAACACATTGAAAGAATCCCTGGAAACCCCAGCTTAAGAGATATACAAAAAATTCTCTTATTAAGTACAGCCCACACACTAAGGAAAACTTTATGTAATGCTGGGGATGATAGGGAAGATAGAAAAACATGAAATGGAGCCATAACAACACGCCACTACCTGCCTTAGGTCTCCCCGCAGATTTGGTTGGTAGTAAGACCAAAGCAGAAATAAAAATATGATGAAAAATGACATAATAATAATAATAAAACCACTCCCTAATTGTTTTTTCTTTCAGTTTATAATACTTCCTTTATCTATCTATCTAAATAGTATATTGTATTGGCCTTGCGCCATACAAGCTATGATTAAAAAGATTTTAAAAAGAAAAAACTTCATATTTTACGTGTTTTGTTTTCGAAGAAGTCAGTTTATCTATCAATGACAAATATTATATAATAAAAAACAGGAAATATATATGACGATATTTTTAGCTTCTATTGACCTTGTGTCATGATTAGTAACGAGAATTTAAAAAATGATTCTTTCCGTTTAGATCGTTACGCACACACGCACACACATATATATATATATATATAAAATCTGGTCAAATTGTACGTATCTTTTTTTCAAAGAAAGTAAAATAAAAATTATCTTAAAATAGAGTAAAAGATTAAAATATTCCATTGGATAAAATGGTAAAGTTAAAAGTGATTATGAAGTCGACAAATTGGATCTCTCTCTCATCCTTTCTTTCCCTTCATTTCTTCATGTAATCACTCTCCTCCCCTCTCTTTGTTTCTTTTACCCTTTCTATCTTTTCGTTTATCCAATCGCTCTTCCTCCTCCTTTTCTTCATTTTCATTCTCTCTCTCTCTCACTCTCTCTCTCTCTGATTTCCTTCACCCATTTTCTCATTAATCTTCCTTCTTTTGAGATTTTAGATGCCAACTTTTTTTCATGAAAGAAATTTTTTATTCTTCAACTAAAATTTTGGGTCATTTCCTACTGTTTTTTTTTTTACTTTTTTTTATATTTCTTTATTTTTTCTTTTCAGATTTTGAAGAAAATTTCAAGATGGCGTCGATGAATGAAGAAAAATTCCTTTATTCGAATTGCGACGAATTTTTGGACTTGTTCTCGAAGACATTACCATGTCTTCATTCTTTGCGTGTGTCATGTCTGAATAAGCAATTCAAAGCAGTGACACAATATGACGTGGAATGTCCCCAGTGCCACATGGGGACACGTGATCATTTGAGACTTTCACCAACGTCTAAAATCTACCGAAATGTTGTATGACTGGTGTTTCAAATTTTACGGCACAGAATCGACAGGCTAGATTTGGTGTCCGAATTGCCAGAAACTCTTGTGCAAGGTCTGCTGGAGAGCCCACAAGAATTTGCAACCGAAACACCAAACCATTGACCTGGGCGGCATTTTGTTGGTAGAGGCTGTGGGTGTCATGGCGTCAGATGAGTGTCACCTGCACCGCCAACCGAAGAACACCTTCTACGACCGGTGCAACGTGCGCTTCTGTGACGCATGTTACGTCGATCACGTGACAGCATCCCCCCCCACCATTTTTTATCCGTGAGGAAGGAGGCGTCGAAGGAGAAACTAAGCGGACGCACCCTGGAGGAGTCCGTCTCAGGAACATGAAGACGAAGGAATCCATGGCAAAGCTACCAGCAGATTGCGACACGAAATGTTCCGAAATGTGGGACGAGTTTGAGGCGTTGTTTGAAGAGACGTGACAGGCTTAGAGGCGACGTCCGTTCAGTTAGACAAATGGCGTCTCCCCCTAAAAGAGGGAGACGACCTTTTGAAGAAGGTGAACATTTGGCGCCATCAAGCGGGTCATCTTTCGAGGGACGACAACCAAGACGATGACGTCCTTCGTGGGCTGAGGTTGCTAGAAACGGAGCTTAGATTGCGGCTTCCACAATTGTTTCTCCCCAAAGAAAAGGCGAAATTGACAGTGACATTCCCACAATGGTGCTACGATTCCCTGGAGGATTTGAAGAATGAAGTAATCGCATTAACGACATCCGGGGATTTACAGCTCCGGAAAGAATACCGTCTCCACGATTCGAAACTGAAGAGAATTTTCTCGATTCTCGCCACCGACGAAGACGATCATGTCTTTGTCTGCGATCGAAACGACGGTTCGGTGAAAGAATTCGATGAGTCTGGGGAGTTGATTGTCCGATGTGAATTGACAGACAGAAAAAAAGATTCGGCCCTAGGAAATTTTGTCGCATTTCCAATGACATTTTCGTAGTCTGTTGTCCTTGGGCCCCTTGGGGTAAGGAGGGGGGAAGAATTTTGTTTGTAAAAAAAAAAATAATTCACACAAAAATAATTTTTATTCTTTGTGTCAATTTCAACAAAGTGATCACATTTCAACTATAGACACCAACCCCATCTTTTATGCTTTAATAATTCAATTACGGTGCAAAATTATTTAAAAGTGTCTTTTTTCTTTCTTTCTGGTTGGCATTTACTAGATCAGTTTCTCGTGGAGCCATCATTAATAAAGGAAAAAAAAACCTAATGTAGGGAAACAAATCTTTAATTTGTTAGAGTTTTTGCCCTTGCTAAATATATATGTATATATATATATATATATATATATTTTAATCTTCCATTTGTGACCAAAACATTTTCCGATTAAAATATTTTTTTCTCTTGATGTAAAATAATTATTTTCAACATGAGGCGAGAAAAAGACTAATATAGGGCGGAGAGGGGATGGCATTGGACAGGAAATTACAAAGGCAGGAGAAAAAAAAGCAAGAAATTATTAGAGGGAGGGTTTTTGCAAACAAAGTGAATTTTTCTTTTGTTTTTCTTATTTTTAGGTTTTTTTTAATTCCTTCACTTTTGTTTTATCACATTGAAATATTTTAGTAACATCAAGCCATTTCAATTTAAAACAACCATGTACTACACTTTAATTTGTAAGTTGAAGTACCAAAGAGATAAGCTTATCACAATTATTACCATGAAAATATTTTAAAATCAAACAAAAAATCAGTTCTAACAGAATCATTGCCAGGTATGTGTGTTTATTTTATTATAAAAATATTTTGGTGCGGAGCGGAGGTAATTAATTTTATTAATTAATTGTTAACTATAACTGGAAAATCTAATTGCTATTACAGATCAGAAGAAAACGTACAAAAATAAATTTGCTTTATTCTCCAAATAGGAGTAAATGAAAAAAAATAAAAATTAAAAATTATTTTAAACCGGAGAAAGGAGAGAAAGAGAAAGAAAGAAAAGACTTAGAATTGTGTTAATGCCAGGAACAATAGATGTTAGTTACGGCCCACCTATGAAGGCCAACAATTGCCATTGTAAACCTAAAAGAAAGAGATAAATTCAATTGTTATTTTGTCGCTGGGCATTTGTAATGGCCGAAAAAGAAATTTCAGATTTGCTATGGCATCCAATTGTCCTGCTAGTGTGAATTGTGAAAAGAATTAAGATAACAAATATCTGGTCCTGAGTTGAAGTAACTCAGAGAAGAAACATTTTCACTTGACATCGGCTTAGACCAGATAACGGAAATATTTTACGTCGCCTGAAAAATGTCGGTGACTCAGAAATGGATATTAAAAATAAAGGTGCGGAAAAATTCTTATCTAAGTAACAATGTCAAATGGACCTTTGTCAACTTGTTTTGGGCGAAGCCAGTTCAAAAAGGTTAATAGCGATTGTTTAAGAAAAAAAATCCCCGAAATTGTTTCGTGAAAAGAAAATTCTGAGAAAAAAAATCCCATTGGGTAAACCAGAAGCAACGAGTAGCAGCTAACCCCGGCATTCTATAGGTTGCCGAGATAAGGGGCTAGACACCCAGTGAGCGTCGGCCCTACACCATATCATGGGCATAAATATAGGGTCCCGAGGGACCAAAATCAGTTGAAGTTTGGAGCAGAAGTTTCAGCAACGGTTCGAGACAGTTCGCAGTTTCAGTTCCAGCTCCCGGCCCAGGGATGTAACGACAAAGATAGGCACCATGTTGTTGGGTGCCAACCATAGAGAGACCTGATGCCGGCCAACCAGAGTTAAAGACAGACAAGAATAGAATTTGCATACAAAGTTATGAGTTGGAATTGAGTTGCAGCTCAAGTGGCAGTGTGTTCAAGTTCCCGGTCCAGAGACGTAATGACAAAGAGATACTTGCCACACAGTTGGGTGCCAACCTTAGAAAATTGCCGCCTGCCAAAGACACTTCCAAGCTGAAGAAGTAAGAGAGATGATGGCCATGCCATTGGGTGCCGACTGTAGAGAAGCCTGTCGCCAATCAACCAAATAGAGTTAAGAGACAGACACGAAGAGACTTTGCAGACAAAGTTTGAAATTGTCAAATGAAGTAATCAAGCACTTCGGCAAATTCCGCAACATTCCGGAAAACAAGAATCAAGTTGACTAGACTTAGAACGAACTTAGAACTCTGTTCAGAGCAGAGAGCTGCGGCTAGCCAGATTTCTTGTTATTGCTTAGGAGAATAACTTGATTTGCTTAAGAAACTTCCGTTCCGCTACCAGTTTGATAGAAGCAGGGATTGGGAATTATCCAAAAGACTATTGTGTATATTGTGTACATTCCCGGGTAATACAACCACTTATTTTTCTAGGCGCAAGTTTCTTTCTTTCCCAATTGTGGTGACAGTGTTCCGGTTTGGTTGACCGGCCGGGCAGGGCATATTTTGTGCCGCTTGCTATATTTCTTTTATTACTCAATTATGTGCATGCTTCCCGGTTTGGTTTAACTCGGCAGAGAGGCAGCTCGTGGAGAACTCATGTGACTACCTTATGATTCATCAACACAACGTCGGACAAGGGGGAATCACCGTGACAGAGTCAATCTCTGACCACCTATCTGGATCGAAACCAACAGTGACCGGCCTGATAGTGCCATATTTGGTGCCGTGACCAGAATTAGACCCGAGAGTGACCGCAGGTAAAGTCGACGAGAATTAGTGCAACACAACTGGTGACAGTGACCAAGGAAAAGAGCGAGAACCAAAAGGACTTTAGTCACTTGTGACTATCTGGTTCATAACGCTCAAAAAGAGACAGCCACATCTACCAAAGATAGAAAGGACCAACCCTGAGCCGGGGTTAGGTAAGACACTTTTTGGTTTCTCCCTGAAATTGTTGCTTGCCATTTTCTAAAAACCGATTTCCTTCTTGTTGATTGGTTCTTTTTGAACGTAATTAAATGTTCGACCGACAAGAAATGGTGGGTTCAAAAGACAACGAATTAGAACAGAGAATGTCCACAGAGTTGAGAGGTTTATTAGAGGAACCAAGGGTACCGGGCTTTCGGGGAGAGGTGTTATGTTTTTAATATGACAAAATAAAATGGTTATGGAAAAATGACACACTCGCCGAGTATTGGAAATAACTAGGGGAATTTATTATTGTGGAATCAGGAGTACAGTGAACAGTTGTAAATGTTGAACCACCGTGTGTTTATCGAGAGCGTGGTAAATCTCAGCCTGCCATGTTTGCTCGCCTCTGCCGGAAGTCCCTTCTCCTTGTCTCCCGGCATGCACCTGTTAGCTGGGGACGGACTTCCTTGAATGTTCCAGGGGACCCTTTTTTATGGTAATCCTAGTAAGATGTAAGAGAGTTAAGGAATTGGTTGACGAATTGTGTAGAAGCCTTCCCTGTACCCGATAAGAAAGCTACAAATGTAGCCGACTTAATCATGGGGAGCCAGACAGGACGGGCTGCGTGTCGGAGCAACATCCATCAGTGGCGGCCAGTGGCGTTCATTCGTCATCTGTGTCGTTACGAAGGAAACCTTGCAACGTCACCACCCCACCTCGAAGGTCTAATAAAAGGATGGCGAAAAGAGCCTGTGAAGAGGTCCAACCATCAAGGTCGAAACTTCGCAGACAGAAAACAGAAACCGAATCAAGTGATTGGGAAGAGGAGGAGGAGATACTCCTCTCCGAACTCTGAGAAAAATGGAGGAATGAAAGAGTATTGGACTGCCATTTGACAGAGAATGAGGAGGTCCAGAGTCCTCAATCAAAACCGTCTGAATTTATAGGCTGATTATTAAAACAATCGGACGGGCTACAGAATAATGTAGAAACTTATAATACACAAGAAGTGGGTAGAGAGATAGCTAGGCAGAGGGACCTGGAAAAAAATCCCACACAGAAGTTTTTATAAACCAAGGTGAAGTAATACATGTGGCAGAAATAGTTCCCATGTTGTTGGTGAGCGAAGCCGCTAAGACAGTTAAATTAAAGAAAGGAAAGAGAAGGCTTAAAGAGGGTAGATCTCTATTCAAATGAAGAAAATATTAACCCTTGGGAACTCTGGCTAAGGTAAGGGATTTGTTGTGGGGTCGGAGGTAATGTGGTTGCTGAACTAAGAGTTAATTGATTAAAAACAGCTCGAAACAGGGTGAGGAATGGCGGGGTGAATGCCAGGAGGAAGGTGTTAGAAATTTGGGTTGGAGACCCTGCATATTACAATATTCAGTGGAAAGAAAAAAGTCTGGACAAGAGAAATTGGTCCAGTGTTATAAAATTAGCTGAGGTTGCTAATGGAGAAATAAGTGAGCCCAAAAGTCAGGGAGATAACACGGGAAGCGACCCTGTGGAACCAGAAGGGCTGTGATATATATAAAAATTATGAAAAAAAGAAAGGGAAATGGAGCAGCAACCCGTTACAAGGGACCCAATAACAGAATAGTTAGAGTAAATGTAGCAGTGTTTGGATTTTCACTTATTGAAAGAGAATTAAAAGCAATAAAGAAAAAAAGAGGAACTGAAAGTTGAAAAGATAAATATGAAGCAACCAAGGGACCAGCTAGAGATGCCAAGAGAAGGGGGCATATCATGGAAAGATGGTAAGACTATAGTAATAAATTGGTCAGTCGTATTGGGGACTCGAATAGTTATTGCTGTATTAGCAGCAGCCATATGGAAATTTATTGTACATAGAAGGAGATCGGTTAACGGTATCTTGGCAAAACGTGATGACAAAGAGTGGGAGTTCCCGGAAGATGTTCTTTCCTTGGCAATACAACCCCAGAAAAGGAGGAAGCAGCGCTGATCTCAACGTACGAAGTGGAAATGCAGACAATACCAGTGGCAACCAAACCCATGAGCTCAATGGAGCAGAGAAGAACTGTAATCAAGAAAAACAAACCATAGACTTTTCATGTCACATATACACACACACACACACCTATGTATAACCATTTTTCTTTTATTGCAGGTATAACCAGAAGTGGAAAAAAGAAGTTTCATTGCATGAGTAAAGTTAGTGCATGAGAAATCGGTAGTTAGAGTAAAAAAAAAAAAAGAAAAAAAAAGGAAAAGGAAAAAGGAAGAGAAAAACAGGAGACTTTTCTCGAATGGTTTGCAGAAACTCAAAGAACTTTCCTAATTTTTTTTTCTGCAAAATATTGTATTGGGAATTATATTGTCAATTTTTCTTCGAAAAATTAACAATAGGGTAAAGAGTGATATATAACAATATTTTGGTGCGGAGCAGAGGTAATTTATTAACTATAACTGGGAAATCTAATTGCTATTATAGATCAGGAGAAAAGGTACTAAAAAATTTCCCTTATTCTTCGAATATGAGTGAAGGAAAACGGAGGTAATTAATTTTATTAATTATTAAATATAACTGGAAAATCTTATAATTACTATTATAAGTCAGAGGAAAATGTACTAAAAGAAATTTTTCTTTATTCTCCGAATAGGAGCAAAGGAAAAGGAAACAAAACAAAAATAGTATTTCTGTTAATTTTAAACCGGAGAAAGGAGAAAGGAAAAGACTTAGAATTGTTTTAATGCCAGGAACAATAGATGTTAGTTTCGGCCCACCTATGAAGGCTAAAAATTGTCATTCTAAACCTAAAAGAGAAATTCAATTATTTTTTCGCTGGGTATTTGTAATAGCCAAAAAAGAAATTTCTCTTTTGTTATGGCATCCAACTGTCCTGCTAGCGTGAATTGAGAAAAGATAAATATCTGGTCCTGAGTTGAAGTAACTCAGAGAAGAAACATTTTCACTTGACATCAGGCTTAGACTATATAACGAAAATGCTTTCCGTCGACTGAAAATGTCGGTGACTCAGAAATGGATATTAAACAAAGGTGCGGAAAAATTCTTATCTAAATAACAATGTCAACAGACCCTTGTCAACTTGTTTTGGGCGAAGCCAGTTCGAAAAGGTTAATAGCGATTGTTTAAGAAAAAAAATCCCCAAAATGGTTTTGTGAGAAAGAAAATTCTGAGAAAAAAATTCGCTGGTCAAGTCCATCCCAGAAAAAGGGTTATGGGAAGATGACGTCATAAGACTGAGAGGAATTCCATTGGTCCTGTAAACAAGCTCAGAAAGGAGGAGACGACCAACAATTGACATCATAGAAAGAAGACTAATCCCAGTGGGTAAACCAGAGGCAACAACGAGTAGCAGCTAACCATGGCATTCTATTGGTTACTGAGATGAGGGATTAGACACCCAGTGACCGTCAGCCCCACACCATGGCATGGGCATAAACACAGGGTCCCGAGGAACCAAAATCAGTTGGAGTTTGGAGTAGAAGTTTCAGCGGTGGTTCGAGACAGTTCGCAGTTTCAGTTCCAGCTCCCGGCCCAGAGATGTAACGACGAAGGCAGGCGCCATGTTGTTGGGTGCCAACCGTAGAGAGGCCTGATGCCGGTCAACCAGAGTTAAAGACAGACAAGAGAATTCGCAGACAAAGTTTTGAGTTGGAGTTGAATTGCAGCTCAAGTGGCAGAGAGTTCAAGAAACGTAATGACAAAGAGATAATTGCCACACAGTTGGGTGCCAACAATAGAAAATCGCCACCTGCCAAAGTGTTCCCAGCTGAATATGTAGCAGACAGAGAGATGATGGCCATGCCATTAGGTGCCGACCGTAGAGAAACCTGTCGCCAGTCAACCAACCAGAGTTAATAGACAGACACGAAGAGACTTTGCAGAAAAAGTTTGAAATTGCCAAATGAAGAGAGTAACTCAGCACTTCGGCAATTTCCGCGACATTCCGGAAAAAAAGAATCAAGTTGACTAAACTTATAACAAACTTAGAACTCTTTTCGGGGCAGCGAGCTGCGGCCAGCCAGATTTGTCGTTATTGCTTAGGAGAATAATTCGATTTGCTTAAGAAATTTCTGTTCCGCTACCAGTTTGATAGAAGCAGGGATTGGGAATTACCCAAGAGACTTGTGTATATTGTGTATATTCACTGGCAATACAACCACTTATTTTTCTAGGCGCAAATTTCTTTCTTTCCCAATTGTGGTGACAGTGTCCTGGTTTGGTTGACCGACCGGGCAAGGCATATTTGGTGCCGTTTGCTATATTTCTTTCTTTTATTACTCAATTATGTGCACGCTTCCCGGTTTGGTTTAACTCGGCAAAGAGACAGCTAGTGGAGAACTGAAATGACTACCTTGTGATTAATCAACAACGTGGGACAAGGTAGATCACCGTGACAGAGTTAATCTACGACCATCTCTCTGGATCGAAACCAACAGTGACTGGCCGGGTAGTGCCATTTTATAATTTTCTTTTTCTAAAGAGAAGTGACTGCAAATGAAATCAAGCGACTTATTTTCACATTGTGATAATGTTGGGAACTCGTATATATGTTCAGACTTGTTTATGTTGCTTGAAATGCAGAAGCCAAAATGGAAATCAAAGATTTTCAGGAGCTTTTCTCGGAAATAATGCCGCTCAATCATGCGGAAATCCTTCACGGGTTTGTTGCCAACTACAAATTCAACGCTGGAAAAGAAAAATATAAATTAAAGGAAATTCAAGAAATCTCAACAGAAACTATAAATTGTTTTACTTAAGCAAGATTTCCGTTCATAAGAGAAAAAGGATTTTTTCCTTTTAAATAAATAAATGGATAAACCGACTGAGTTTTATGAATTATTACAAATTGTGTCCAAGCGAAATAAAGCAAACAATTTCGACGTATAAATAAAAAAACTGACAAAAACTTCTAGAAATTTAATTTGCTTGTGGAGTAAAAAAAAAAAAAAAAAAAAAAAAAACAATCGAAAAACTTCTCGCTCTTTTTGTCACCCACAATCACCTCAATCAGAAGATATTCTGTGCAGAATCACTTTAGGCGTAGGAAGCTAATTTTTGCCTATTTACTTCCTTTAATAAAGTATGAAGTAATTACTACGCGATTTACAGATAGTTGCATGTATTTGCATGTTCTTTTTTCTTTTTTTCGTTGGTAATTAATTTAAGAAAGTTGTGTGTACTTAATTTGAGAAGAAATTTAACATTCAAATATATAAAAAATAAAGGAATTAAGTGTAGTTTTACTTAATTTTTTTCCGACGAAAGTTAAAAAAAATGAAAAGTGTAGTTTTTTAACCTTCAAATACATTGTATTTACGTGTTTTTTTCCTTTTTTTAATTTCAGAAGAAACTTAACCTTCAAATATATGAAAATAAATTTGTGTTTTCTTTACCTTTTTGTTGGTAATTAATTTAAAGTTGCGCGTACTTAATTTGAGAATAAAGTTAATTTTCAAATATATGAAAATAAGTGATAATTGTAGTTTTACTTAATTTTTCAGACAAAAGTTAACTTTGAAATACATGAAATTTTTTTTTTTTTAAAGGAAAGTAACTTTATGGTTAAGTAAAACTACACTTATTTTCATATATTAGAAAATTAACTTTCTTCTGAAATTAAGTACAAAAAAATAACGTAGTAATTTACTGTAAAGGAAGGAAAGGCCAAAATTAGCTTCCTACGCTTAAAGTGATTCTGCAGCGAATGTCTTCTGAGATGGTTGAGGGTGACAAAAAGAGAGAGAAAAAGTACGATTATTTTCTGGTCATTAACATAAAAAAAAAAGGGAGGTTTCTAAAATATCTATTTGCTGATTAGAATTCAGCATATACATTTGCATGGAAATAAGGATCATTTGGAAAAATTTGAAGGTATAAAACCCTTCGGGACCTAAAACTAAATTTAGCACCCGAAGGCTTTTATCCCTTCAAATTTTTCCAAAACATCCTTATTCCCGTGCAAATGTTTATGCTGAACTCAAATCGATAATTATTTTTTGAAGAAACCCCACCTTTATTAATGTTAACGTTGAGATTTAAAAAAAAAAAAAAATTGAACTTCGCTCTTTATCTCACCCCAAACCACCATTCTCATATCTAATTCAGTGCTGAATGACTTTAGGCGTAGGAAGCTACTTTCGGTCAGTTTACTTCCTTTGTGCAATTACTACGCAATTTTTGTTTCAGAACTCAAGTTCCGCCAAGTTCCGATGAAAGTTGCGTGTATTTGTGTTTTTTTCTTTGTTTTTGGGCTGTAGAATTTTTTTAAGTTAACTATCAAATAGGTTGTATGAGAAACTGCCTGCCACCCACAACAAATCGTTTAAATATTTAAAGTTTTGCAAAAGTTTTGTCATTTGTAAAGTTTAAGGTGTTAAAGATAATATTGCACTGAAAGAAGTCCAAAAATTTTGATAATGAACAAGTCTGTTTGTTTTTTTTTTGTTTTTAACTATTAGTAAATCTTCAATTTCAGCACTGATATAAATTTTCACATTTTCTTGGACTGTACAATACATTTTTTTTTAATTATCATAAATTAGTGAAAATTAAAAAAATTGAGGAATTGAAAAAAAATACTTTAAATGTTGCAAAACAGTCTATGAAATTTTAGAAACGTAAAATATCTTAAAAATGAAAGTGCATTCTTCTGTTTTGCTATGTAAGGAGGAATAAACCAGAACACTTGTTAACTTATAAAATCAATTTGACCCATATGGAACACCGTACTTTATAAATTTGACATATTTGCACAAATAATTTTTTTTTTAAATATACGGGGAGAAAAATAATTTTTTTTTTTTTTTTGATAGGCAGTATAATCAATTCTTAACTAATAAAAAAAATCAGTTCTTTAAAAGATTTTTGAAATATTTTTAAAACTTTATGAATTATTATAATAAAAAATGAAAACAATTCTTTTAAAATTTTATTAGTAATCGAAAATTTTTTTCTTCAGACTATGTCCTTAATTTTTATTTATTCCAGCAATTTAAAGCTTATCAAATTTAAAATTAAATTATATCAAAGTTCTATTTCATTTTTTATATTTCTCTTCGGAGCAGATTTTCATACAGTGAACGATAATTTTAAATAAAAAAAAATGGATGATTTATATTTCCCGATGAGTTCTGCGTTTTACTAATAAAGTAAATAGCAGAAAATTAATTTATTAAAATTTCATGAATTTACGTGAAGGGCGGGGTAACAGTTAAAAAAAAAAAAATTCTTCAATATTTTACAAATGTAATAATTTCAAAAATAATTTTATTCATTTGTGAATGAGTACTGAATGTTTCATTAAAATCCGACAATTATTTGATTTTTGCGAGAATTTCCAAATTAATGTGTGTCACCGAAAAAGTGAGTTATATAATTTTTTACGTAATCGATTGTAAGACAGTCGTAATATTTTCTATCACGCGAACTCAAATCAAAACAATTTTTTCTGCCAAAATTTCGAACATGTCAAAAGGGATTAAAAAAAATTTTATAAAAATCAAAATTGCTTTGATCTTTCCTCTTAATTTTATAAACATTTCGATAGAAAAAATGTTTTATTAAGTTTTGAACTTTTTTTAAATCATACATACTATGCTGGATTTTTGTTATGTAATGGAAGTTCCTTTAAACTGACTGTCACAACTCATGCGATAGCACAAAAAAATATCTATTAATTTTAGGAATGAGTTTATTACTCTTTTTATTGTACACATGAAGTGGGGAAATCTGGGTGATTAAATCTGTGTTGGAGGCAATAAGAGAAGAAATTAGTTTGAGAAACACTGAGTCTATGTATTAAAAGATTGAAACAAAATCGTCCCTTTTAGCGGACCTGAAGCAAACTACCACCACGTTTAATTTCGTTGTTTTTCGTTTTTTTACTTTTTTTCAGCGCAGTCCTATCGATGACCCCCTTAGCTTTACGATTGACAAAAAAAAAAAATGAAAAAATTCAATATTTAAGCACTTTCTGTGGGGGATCAGTTTCTCATACAAAGTTTGAAATAAAAAAAACTGGCTGGAGACATTGTTTCATCAACAGATATGATTTATGGAAAAAAGAAAAACTGAAAAACGAAAAAACGATACGTCTTAGAATACAAACAATAATTACAAATAAGAGAAACAGTACATGAAGTTTAAGGTTACAGTCCCGTTAAGTAAAAAGGATGTAAGGAAAGAAGCTAAGGAGACAGTCAGGCACAAATATCAATGAGACTTAAGAGAGCAAAGAAATGAAGACAAAAAAATGTCACATTATAAGGTAAACAATAATGTAAAATGTAAATAAAATGTCCTTTTATAAAAATAGTGCAGAGAATAAATGTCCTTAATCGGAATGTTAAACAAAAACCTACCGTTGATGGCACCTAATTGGCGAGATGCAGGAATCAAAAAGAAGAGATGATACACGTTTCGACGGAACGGAAGTTAAACGAACCAGAAAACGGTGTTTTCCTAAACAAGTTCCTCCTGAACTAAAGGTAATCAAAGGGAGGCAAAAAAGGCCAAGTAGGGCAGAACAAACTTAGATTCAAACACTTTTCTTCCCTAATTGCCCCAATACAGAATATATTCACCTATATTTCCCGCTTCATGTATACAAAAAGAGTAATAAACTCATTACTAACATTATAATATATAATACATACTTAGACTAGAGGTTCAATTTTTTCTTCTCTTATTGCCAACACACTTTAATCAGCCAGATTTCTCCCTTCATGTAAAAAAATATAGTCAAAAGAAACTGTTAAGTTCCACTAATTTAAACTAATAAACCCATTACTAAAATTATAATATTAGTCACATTGTACTTCTAAGAAACCAGTCTTGAGGTACAGAATCAATATAGGCCAAGTATGGGGATGTTGATGCTCCCGGTTAAATGTCTATTCATAACGTTGTGAGCCCGTGAGAGTAGCCCTCTACTACCTCCTCACCCTATCGTCAGTGTTCATGTTTGAATGTGAACCAAACCTGTTTCACACAGTGCTGCCCGTCTACAATAAGCATACTCTTCCTCTCAGACATGAGAACATCTATTGCGGAACTTGTGGTTGAAGGAGTAAAGTTTAGTAAGGCTGTGTTTGTGTTCTTAACCAAGTTCACAATTATTTTTAATTGACTTTCACAAGAATTGACAAGACAAAATGTAGAAATGATTAACTCAAACAACTGCTTGTGCAAACAAAATTTTATATGAACGAAGAAAAAACAATTTAAACAGTTCAAGAAATACATTTAAATTCACATATGAAGACAGACCTGTGATGTCAAAATGACAAGTAATGTTAATATGAGTTTTCACATGAAATAGTCAAGAATGAAGTATCGTAAATGATTGAGTGACGAACGTTCGATTCGTTACAAAGATCGTGTGGTGATACCGACTGAACAAAAGCGATGAACCGGATGTTTGCTCTCACAACAAAAAGGCAAATGAATAAAACTCGTTGCGAGCATCCGAGTACATGCAGATGCTCCGATTGAAAAATAAATTAATCAAATATCAAATTTCGATTTCGCGAGCCGACGTGAATTTTATTGACCAGCCAATGGGAAGCCCGGAATCAAATACGAGGATGAAATTCGAAACGAGCTGCTTTTGATCCAAAAGGCAGATATAAAAAGCCGAGACAAAAAGCATCATCAGACAGAAGGACCGATAGGATAGAGTTACCTGTCTCCCCTTGACTTAAGTCGAGCGGCTACTATGCTGACCTCTTTCCTTCTCCCTGTCTCAAAAGTACTTACTGACCTCAGGAGTGACCTCTTCAAAGACATTCCACACAAACCAACTTACTGACTTTAGAAGCGGCAACTTCCACATACCTCCGCTCTCCACACTCCTAAGCATTTAATCTCTTTCAGCATTATTATTTTCCATGAACATTCTAACCTCCGTTGGACCTTTATTTCAAGTATTGCTTTCACTGTAAAACATTAATTGAAATGTATATATATAAATGTTATTTTATACTCAAATTGCCTTTCTTGATTTTATAATCATTTTATGAATTATACTGGGCTATCTTCCCACAAGGCCAAATTCCGTTAACCCGCAACGGTATACAATTACCCTTCGCTAGAACGGAATCCTACTACAACTAGAAAAGAATAAATAAGATACACTCGCAATAATACAACCGAAGTGCAGTGTGATGAGTGTTCATAGATTTGCCCGTAGAGTGGGTTGTAGAAATAGAAATGAGATTTACGTACCTTGACGAAAATATTTGAAGTAAACGAAATATCTTAATCTTTTTACAGTAAGAAAATTCAATATTCATTTTTGAGTGTTACATAAAAGGTAATCAATATTAATATGAATACATGTCTGAATAAAACTTTTCACGGAGATTAAAGATATCGGTGGTCGAGAAATAGTCAATGAATATTTTTAAAGCAAGTGGGTAATGTTCTTGACGGTAGAGAGGAAGGTCTTTCAGTCTGTGAAGAATGAAGTGAGTGACCCCAGAATCCATTAGCACTTAGAAAGAGAGCGCGCGAAAGTGAAGTGCGGCTGGTCGAGGGTGTTGACCGTGACCAGCATGAATTCAGCTAGCACTTGGGAGAAATTATGGTACAAATGTATAAATATGGCACTAGGCCTAAAATGGGGACTGGGGGGAGGGGCTGGTCATCATCTGTCCTATCGTAAACTAGCCTCTATCACTGACCCAATCGTTCTTATATTTTTATCACCAAAACAATCCAGTCACACAACACTATCTTACACAAACACCACAATGCCACACTCTCTCTGGGACCTCCTACCTAAATTAATTATGTACAATTTGTAGGGGCTGGAATGACAAAATAACAATCCCCAATGTTCTTGATTCAAATATTTATAGAACTAAACAAAACTGATGTCAGTATGGAAAAGCCCTCACAGTCTAAATGTGGCAATGAAAACGGTTAACTGGACGAAAATACTGCGGGATTATAAATAAATATGAATCATTCATACAATCTACAATTACATATCCACTCACACATTTAGACACGATAACAAATACGAAATCACACACTCGAAACGAAAAGGCATCCCACAGTTACCAGAGAACCGCCATCACTGTCACCTAAATGGGGAGGGGATGGGGAATATTAACCAAAGATAAAGGGGACAAAAATAAAAGTGGGGAGGGGCTATGACCATTCATACCCTAGCTAAGTTAAAATTAATTGTTCAAAAACTAAACGAAAAAATGCCTTAAGCTAAACTAACACTGGGCTGGGCTGATTACGTTTAAAGCAGGTGACCAATCTCCTCTAGCCTAGGTCACCTCCAAGTGGAAATCTAATCTAGCCCCTTTCACGCTCACTAAACGCGAAGCAGTCACCCACCTTTCGCCAAATTTTAATGAAGAGAGCCACCTCCTTTCCGCCCTGATTTTGATTTTAAGCTGATGCTTAAAAAACAAAACCAGTTGAGAAGAGGAAAACTTCTCACCTTCATAAAATTCCTTCTGTCGCGTCGTCCAAATCACGACTCTCATAATGCCGAGTAAACACAAGAACACAGTGTTCATTCTTTTTCAACTGGGGCACAACATTGCTACAAACGGCACTGGCTTCAAGGACAAAAAACTTTCCACTCAAGACGCGAACCATGTAGCCTTCAATTAACTCACACAACGGCCGTATGACCCTGCAGTGAAAGAAGATGTGGTCCAAAGACTCCACCCCCACACCACTTTGGCGTAACTGCCAACGCCGCTGCGTGGAGCCTCTTGCCGACCCAGAGAGCCTTCCGCAACACGAGCCAGGTAAAGCGATGCCTCGTCGTTATTGAGACACCTCCACCCGGGCGTCCAAGGCCAGAGAGAGCGAAACTCCTCATTCGTCAAACCTAACTTCCCTCAGATTATCTATGGCGCCCCCCACCGTACTAACACACGATATAATGCCTTAGGAGATAGTCGAGTGTCGGAGAGGCTTTCCTTGACCCGTGTGAAAAAGTCCAGAGCACGTCGACACTCGCGATAGAAGGAGCACTCAGCACGAGGATTGCGCAGGGCCTCCTCTCCCTCATGCACACTTCTCAAAGCTGGAAAAGCTTTCTTAGCGTCTTCCTTCCAGAAGAGGCCGTTACCCTCGTCTTGCGCACACATTTGATCGAAGAATCTCAGCCGCAACGTATGTTGACGAATCTCAACGTTGGGCATTCTTACACCGCCCTCAGTAGGGTGGAGGCAACAGCCCTCGTGACGCACCATAGGAGCTTTCTTGTGTCATAAGAAATGGAACAAGATTCTCACTAGTAAAACTAGTTCTTTGGACAGGAGGGGAAGAACCGAGAGCCGGTAAAGTAGGAGGGGGTAGATGTGCGAAGCACAAACTTCCGCCCTCCCCTTCAAGGAAAGATTCCTCTGAGACCACAGACGAACTGCAGCCTCAGCCTTTTCTCGGACCAACCAATTCATCTCCAACTGGAGGTCGGGGCCAAAAAAGACTCCGAGTATCTTAACAGGCCCGTCTGTCCAGCAGAAGGGCCCGGGAAGGGAAACTCCTTTCCACGAACCCAACCGCAAGCCCACAGACTTATCACGGTTGATCTTGGCTCCCGTTACCGTTTCATACCTGCTGATTTCCTTTCCGACTTCGTGTATCTCGGCACTGCTTTGTACAAAAGCAGTCACGCCGTCGGCATAGGCAGAATACCTGGCCGAGGTGTTCGAACCAGAGAGGGTAATTCCTTGTAGGACCGGATTCGCCTTTAACTTGCGGAGGAATGGCTCCAACGCAAGCACGTACAGCATCGGCGACAAGGGGAAACCTTGACGAATAGATCTGGACAACATGAAAGGCTTCGACCTTACTCCATTCACTTCCACCACAGCTCCGGGGGACCGATACAAGAGACGTATCCAGGCGCGAAAGTGCGGCCCGAAACCTGCCGCCTCGAGAACAGATCCGAGAAATTGATGGTCAACCCTATCGAAAGCCTTGGACTGATCCAAATTGATCAGCGCGGCTTCTCCGTCGACTTTTTCTAAGATCAAGCGCACCGTATGAAGGTTGTTCTGGATAGTCCTACCCTTCACAGCACAAGTCTGCTCGGGGCCAATCAGACTAGGCAGGACAGCCTGCAAACGGTTGGCTAAGACCTTGGCCAAAATCTTTAACTCTGTATTTAACATAGTTAAGGACCGAAAATTACTAATCTCATCACCTCCGTGCTTATCCTTACGAAGCATCTTGATCACACCTCTGGTGAAGCGATCGGGAATACTCCCGTTCTTCATCCAGTGGTTGAACATCACTGCCAGCAGAAGGACAAGCATGTGCGACTGCCTCAAGTACAGTTCGTAGGGAAGACCATCAATACCCGGAGTCTTGTCACGACCGACCTGCTTCAGCGCGTCCCAGATTTCCGCCTCTTATCGGACCCTCGCACCCAGCCGCTTCAGCCGCCTCAAGGCGAGGAAAGTCAACTGAATAGGTGGCGAACTGAGATTCGCTCAGACCAGGTTCCTTGGTGAAAAGATCCTGAAAATAAGACCTAAAAGCCTCACATATGCCATCGTTTGTAGTCACGGTCCGCCCATCCGGCAATGTGACGCTGTCGATGTATCGATTTGCGATATTTCGGATTTGTTCAGTCCGCAGTTCAGCGGCCATATTTGTCGCCTCGGAAGACATTCTTTTTAGCCTAGCTACCAGAGCTTGATCCTTCTTGATAAGCAAGGAGGCCAGCTCTGCCCTAGCTACGGCTATTTCCTCAATATCTCCCGATTTGATAGCCCTTTCTAATCTAGTTTCTTGTGCCGTCTGCGCTGCTAATATATCTCTGTTGAGTCGCTTACTATATTCAGCGGCAAACGACCTAATGGTTGATTAAAGGTGTCCCCACTACTTATTCGCAACCACGGCCCCCGTCAATTCCCGCTTCATGGTTAGTCGTAGCTGGTCCTGAAAATCCTTCTCATCGAACAACAATGTGTTAAATTTTCAGTAGCCAGCCATTCTAATCCTAGCCTTATCTAAGTTTAGACGAACCCGGACGAGCCTATGGTCCGAATAAACTATACTATGAAAACTTGGACAGCCTAAGAGCCCTAAGTCGACTCTCCTAATACTCGGTCGATGTAGCTTGTACGCAACACTGAAGCCGAGCTGCCCCTATTAGTCCAGGTCCATGCTAATTCCCGGGGAAGCTCATTCTGGTACTTATCGACAAGATCAAGCCTGTCGATAAAGTCCCGAAATAGTTTTACATCCGGGTTGTTAGTACCCAATCTATTACCCGTACGATCTATATCGGGATCGAGGACGGCATTCCAGTCACCCGCTAAAACTACCCGTCGAGATGTCGTTAGAAAGGGATCGATCCGCCGAAAAACGTCGGTCCGCTCTCTACCGGCGTTGGGCGCATAAACCCCAATGAAACGGAAAGCCTGCTCGTTTATGGTAACATCCAAGACACAAAGCCTGCCTTCAGTATCCGCGAAGACAAGTGTACAGTCAGCATTCAAAGAACGTTTAACCAGCCAAGAAACTCCCCTAGAGTGTCCATCATAACATGTTGAGAAGAGGTGAAACCCCTTTGACAGAATATCATCATGGTCACAAGAATGGAAACGAGTCTCTTGCAAAACACATATCCACCCCCAGGCGCTGGAGGTCGCGAACGAGTTTCGCCCTGCGAGACTCCGACCTCAGCCCCAGGGCATTCAAACTGGCTAGAAAGAGATCCATTGTTAACAACACTAGGGTTGGGCACCTCCATTAAACATGACCGGGGAAAGGATACCGACGGCTCCGCCCATGGATCCTTCACCCATTTCAGTGTCAATACGGCCCTTTTGGGCGAGGCCGCCGATATTCCAGGGGAATGTTAACTTTAATGCTCTATAAAGGGAGGGGTGAACGAAAACTGGGAGCCTCCCCGAGCAAAATTGTCTTAGATTTTTGGTTTGCTCATTGTCCGTTATGATGATTTGTGGATTCATGTCTTTGTAGGCTTTCAGTGCCTCATCCACCATTGCCCAGGCCTGTCGGGAACCCGGACCAGTCCGGATTACCGACAGGATCCTTTGGGCAAAGGGGAAATTTCTTGGATTGTCTATTGCTTTGTCGCCAAGCTTCTGAAAGGATAGCAGGTATTTTAGCGCCTGTATCCGATTTCCATATTGCTTCGCTCTTTCGGATTGGTTGGGATTGATTTTACATACATTTTTGCCTGTATTATATGGCAGCTGCTGTCTCTTCTTTCCTCTCCATACTAGGGCTCCTCTGCCGTTTTTGATTCGTACTCCTAGCAGGAGATGGAACTGGGGATGGATCAGGGGATATATCAGAGTATGAGGCAGGAGAGGGCGGTGATAATGAGGGAATGGGCACTTCAGTTAAGGAGGACACATTTTGGGGTGTAGGTGTGAGTGAACGTGTTCTTGTCCGGGGTTTAACTTTTTCCCGTGAGGGGCTGAAGCTGAGGGACCAGGAAAGTTTTCAATGTTCTTTTTTTGTTGGAGAGAATTTTTTAAGGGGAGTCAGTTTAGTCGGGGTTATTGGCAGTGCTTTAGTTATAGGGGGAGGGGCTCTAATTTTAGGTGATGTTGGGGTTGGATTTGACTGTTAAGAATGTTAAATATACTTATTTTTAATACAAAAAAATCTTCTCACTCTGCTGAATTAAGTAATAAAAAATGTGTGTTTTGTGAAAGTACGAATCCTAATATAATTCTTTATCTTTCGGAAAAGAAAATACACAAACATTTGGGCCGTTTTTAATAATACCCTTTGCAATTTGGTACAACACATCTGTAAGGCATTGTTTTCGTAAGTTAATACAATATTTAAAAGAAAAAATAGACAATTTAAAACCACTGTGAAAAATCTAAATACACAAATGACGACATCCATTTATCTTGTTGCTTCTGTGAATGAAGCTTTGTCATCATTTCTCCTTATTAATAAATCCCATATGATATTTCTATGGTAGATTATATGAGCCTTTTCAGGTAGGCTTAGTATACAAATAAATATGATATGAGAGACACTAATTCTTATATTCTAATACTTATGTTCAAATGTAAATAAGGATAACTCCTCTATGCAGAGAATTTGACAAAAAATGTAGAACATTATTTATGATTATAAAAGAAAATGACTTTGCAGGTTCACTTTATGGAATTTAATGATTTCTAAAATTAGTTATCTTTTGTTTGTCGTGTTGCTAACTTTGATTTAATGTTTCATATTTCGGAAGATGAAGATGACGTTATCCAGAAGACTCCAGAGCGAGAGGATGTAGACCCAAATGCGGGAAGATTCGCTCGATATCATTTTACCCCACAGTTCTTGAGACTGAAAACTGTAGGAGCAACGCAAGTCATAAATTTTGACAACACTTTTTCAAAGTTCTGGCATGAATATCCCAAAAGTCACGTGACTTGTTTCCTGTTTAGGATTGGGTTTCCGGTTCCTTTCAAAATTTACTTCAGCACTACACTCCCAACGTCTCCACCTGAACTCCAAAATTTTAATCGCTAGTTATTTTTATTTATTTTCCTCTCAATAGGAGGAGATATGTTTGTCTATCATCTAGTTGACGTTCCTCCTTTGTCTTTTGAACAAAAATAATTTTATCCTTTGTTTTCTGGTTGGATTTTGAGTTCCTTCTAAACAATTTTCATTCTGTTGTGTTTTTCCAATCACATTCTTGACCTCTTCGAGTCTAGATGTAGGTGTCATCTTTCCCTCATCTCCTCCAAGAACTTCACTTCTTGCTCTACTTTGAGTAGCTCTTAGGTCTTATATTGGTTAGTAGTAGTTGTAGTAGGCCTAGGGTAGTATCCTAGTTGTCTGCTTTTATCTGTCAGAGTTGTCATTTTGCTTTCTGCGAACCCGCCTCTCAATGGCAACTTGCGTCAGTTGCTTCTCCCTTGATTTAAGTCATTTTGCCAGGGTTCCTCTCTATTTGGTCGTCCGGTTGACTGCTACGTCCTCCCATGACTCTATGTCGATGCCCACAGCTTTCATATCGCGATATCGCAGCTGTTGCCGCCCATTAGGTCATCTTCCAGAGGCCAGCCCTCCATACAGAAGGTCTTTTGGAATGTGACCGTCTGGCATGCGGTGGACATGGCCTCGCCAGCAAAGTCTGCGCTGTTTAAGGAGTGTGAACATGGTAGGCAGACCCGCACAAGACAGGACCTCAGTGTTAGTAACATTGTGTTGCCATGAGATTCCCAATGTAAGTCGGATACTTCTGAGGACCCAACCCTGTTTGACCTCGCTGCAGATGTTGAAGGGCTCCGACGTGTTGCCTTTGAAATGCACAGTACCCCGTGTATTGTTATGGTAAGACTTGATCAAGCTCTGCAGCTTGGGTGGGCAGCAATACTTGGGCAAGATTCTGAAGAAGCCTACCCTACTAACGAGGTCGAATGCCTTGGTCAGACCAATGAAAGCGACGTACAGGGGCATCTGCTGTACTCTGCACTTCTCCTGGAGTTGACAAAGCGAAAAGATCATGTCTACTGTTGATCGTTCTAATCAACAGCCACATTGCGACTCTGGTTAAACATGTTCAACAAGTTTCTGCAGACGGAACAAGTTCACCCGAGCAAAGACTTTGCCAACAACGCAGAGTAGAGAAATGGCTCTGTAAATGTTGCAGTAAATTCGGGACGATTCGAACCTGCCACCCCTATCCACATAAGGTAAGCTAACATTTGATCTGGCAACGTCTTAGACCTCTCGACCACGAATCCTGCCGAATGACACACATTTTCGGAATAAAAATTTATCATAAATAATCAGGTCGGTAGATATAAATTTATAATACAGTTTAATTAAAAAACAGAATATCTACTTAAATATGAATATTGATAAAAAATAATGTTCAAACAAATCATTTCATATATATATATTTATATATACATAATTTGATTAATTTCCAATTACATTATTGTGTACTTATTCTGGGGGATCAGTTTATTATTGAATAACCATAGAAAACAGATCCCCCGCCTTTATTTGTAATAGAAGCTTTTAATATATTCGTTTCCAATTATATTAATATTGTTAAATATGAAATAAAAATTATTTTTTTTAAATTTACATGGAAATTCATTTTGTTTTATTCTTTTAAAATGATTTTTTATTGTTATTTTACTCTATTACTAAATTCCACCACATCAATTTTTTCATCTAAACTATTTAACTACTGCTTTTCTGCTTCCTGCTTTCCTGCATGCTGGAAATTCTCTTCAGTCGTTCCTGTATTTAAGAATTGTGGTGAAACCTTGGACCCATCCAACTATCGCCCTATCAGTCTTCTACCGATATTCGGGAAAGTATTCGAGGCTATAATCAATGCTGAAATAGTTCATCATCTCACCACCCACAAACTGTTCTCCGACAGGCAATATGGATTCCGCTTTGCCAGGTCCACGGCCGACCTGCTAACAACCGTAACGGAGTACATGCTACAGGCCCTTGATGAATCTGACGAGGCTCGCGCGGTTGCTCTGGACATCTCCAAAGCTTTAGTCAGGGTTTGGCACTCTGGCCTCCTATGCAAACTACGCGGTTATGGTATTACCGGTCGCCTGCTTGACCTAATCCTATCTTTCTTAAATAAACGCAAAATGAAGGTCGTTCTGAATGGGCGTGCCTCTTCGTCCTACAGCACGAATGATGGTGTCCCACAGGGCTCTATCCTGGGCCCAACGCTCTTCCTTATTTTCATCAACGACCTCCCAGATGATATCAAGTCCCAAGTAGGCATCTAAAGCAGATGACACTACAATATACTCCCGCACCAGTAAGAAACCTCTCGTGGCGGACAGACATAATCTCGATGCTGACCTTGAGCGGGATCTACACTCTGTGGTGAACTGGGGCAAGAAGTGGCTTGTCAACTTCAATTCACCAAGACCAAGCTGTTGTCTGTCAAACATTACAGGCAATCTCTCCTGCCTCCCATAAGCATGGACCAAGTGATTCTCCCTGAGAGTAATACACTACGCCTCCTCGGACTTACCCTGTCCTCAGACCTCAAATGGAACCACTATATTGAATCCATAGCAAAATCTACTGCTAAGAAGGTTGGGTCACTATGTCGATCCAGGATGTTTTTTCCACCTGAATCCATCCTGCATATATACAAGTCAACCATCCGTCCATGCATGGAGTACTGCTGCCATTTATGGTTAGGTGCCCCTGCCGTTCTCCTCGGTGTTCTTGACAAGCTCCAAAGGAGAGTCTGTAACGTGATAGGTACTGATCTGGCGGCTCGACTGCAGCCACTTCCCCATCGTCGAAATGTGGCCTCCCTTTGTCTGTTCTATAAATACTTTCATGGCTTCTGCTCGGACGAGCTTAAGTCACTGATGCCTCCTCAACAGGTGTTTACTCGTGCAACCAGACTGACAACTCAGTCCCACCCATTCACAGTCAGGTTAGCCAAATGCAGACGACAATTCTACTCCTGCAGCTTCTTCTCTCGCACTTCCCGCCTGTGGAACTCGCTCCCGTATTCTTGCTTTCCTGACGGCTACAACCTCCAGAAATTTAAATGCAAAGTCAATACTCATCTACTAACCACTGGACTCTAGCACTCTCCCCACCCCTGTATAACATTCCCTTTCTCTCCACCTATGTATCTGTCATCGCACCTGCTTTCTCAGCTTTCTATTGTTCCTTTCTAACTAGTTTGTACTCCTCACTCTTTTCTAATTAATCTTTTTATATTTATGTAACCCCCTGCACATCAGTGGCGTTTCCGCCTTGCTCGGGGTGAAATGATTAAAAAAAACAAAAAAAAAATCAGCTGTAAATGTTATTGTTTTTTTTTAAATATTGTTAAAAGAATGTTTCGTTTAAGGGAAAGAATCCAAGCCAGCAAAAAGAAAACAAGCAGAGTTATCTCCCTTGGAATACTTTATATTTTTTATTCTTTTATTTTCTCTTTCAGATGCTAAGAAAAAAAACATATATATATATATATATATATATATATATATATATATATATATATGGAGAGAGAGAGAGAGAGAGAGAGGAGAGAGTGGGTGGAGTGAGAGAAAGAGTTAAAAACCGGACGATACAGACATGGTCTTGAATTTAAACTCGGTTTATTGATTTTTAGAAGCTATTAATAGTCATCAATTCTCGAACATTTCCCCTAAATTTAAAAAGATAGAATGAAATATCGAATTGTTGCTGGAAACTTCTTTCAAAAGTTTCCATCACCACAACCATGAAAAACCTCCTTGGAATTTCCGTCTGAAATTTTGGCAACAAAATACAATCATCCCAAACTTTTCTTTGCTTTTTCTCTCCAATTTCTTATCAATTATCGGAGTGGAAATATATTTTTAAAATTTTTAAAAATCTATTTTGACTTCAAAATAAATAAATAAATAAATAAATAAATAAAAATTTAAGATAATTGACAGACATCACAAAAAAACTAACAGACAGAAAACAAGTAAATAAAACCAACTTTATTTGCACATCTTCTGGTCGGAGTAAAAGATGTAAAAAAAAAATATTTTGTTCGAAATTCTTAGCCCCAAAAGAAAGCCGCAGAGTACAACGGCTGAAACGTCGTACAAATGACAACAAAGATGAGGATAATCGTCTGAATAATGTAAATACTTCTTCATCTCAGAAAAGTAGACATTATTTTTTGCGTTTATTCATATTACGAAACATTACTTTTTTTTCAATATTTGTACCTCGACTCATATTTTGTAATCATAAAAAGTTTTTTAAAATTTCAAAATTAAAAAATGAAAACAACACCAATTAATTTTTTTTGCAAAATTAAAAATCAATTTCAATTTGTAAAATTCTTTTGTCTTAACGAATTTTGAAAATTTTCATTAAAATCTTTTCATCCTTTTGAAAATAAGTAAACAATTTTTGTTGGGAAAGAAAAATTTTCTTATTCACTGAATTTTCTGGGAATTTGTACAGAACTTTTTTCGACAAAACGGAAAAAATTCCTTCAATGGTAGCAAAATAAAAATGTTGAAATTTATCTGGAGTGAAATTCATAATTTCTTCTTTAATTTCTATTTTTTGAAGAATTTCGCCCTCTTGACTAAAAAGGAAGATTTTCGACATATTATATCTCGTCCCCCACAAATTCCCAGTCGTCGGATCGGTACGAAGGAGGGGGTAACCATCACCACAACCACCCTTCCTCTCCGGCCAGGTCCCAAGGTCAATTCTTTTTATTTCGGCTCCGGTTTCCGAAAAACAAACAATTTCTTTAAATTTCCAGTAGCAAGTGAAAATATGTTGTTGAAATTGACACAAAGAAAAAAATTCATTTTCTGTGTAAATTATTTTTCGTTTTTGGAAAAATGGGGGGCGTTTTTTTCTCTCCAAAAAGAAAATCCTTCCCCCCTCACCAGTCCACCAAGGATCGCAGACGACGACGAAAGTGCCATCGGAAATGGGACAAATGTCCCAGGGACGGAATCTTCCTCCTCCGTCCGTCAATTCACATCGGCCAATCAACTCCCCAAACTCATCGAATTCTGTCACCGAACAGTCGTCCGAATCGCATACAAAGACATGATCGTCTTCGTCGGTGGCGAGAATCGAGCGAATCCTCCCCAGGTTCGAATCGTGGAGACGGTATTCTTTTTGGAGCTGTAAATCCCCGGATGTCCCGACCCTCGTAAACTCTATTATTTCTTTTCTTAGTGACTCCAGGGATTCGTGACACCATTTTGAAAATGGAAATGTCACCGTCAATTCCGATTTTTTCGTGGAGGAGGGCAAACGATTGTGGGAGCCGCGATCTAAGCTCCGCTCCCAACAACCGTAATCCGCAAATGACGTCTCCGTCTTCTGCGTCGTCCCCCAACAACTGGCCAAGATTATGGCGCCAAATCTTGACCTTTTTCAAAAGGTCTTCTCCCTCCTTTAGGGTGAGGCGCTATTTTTCTAACGGTCCGGAGATCGCCTCTCTCATATTGTCGGACAGCTCTTTCAAACTCCGACGTGTCTCTTTCACGAACGTCTCGAACTCTTCCCACATTTCGGAACATTTTGACTCGCAATCCATTGACAATTGGTCAATGGATCGCCTTGTCTGTTCGTTCATTTTAAGGATCTGGATTTCCAACTGACGGAGTTCTTGCTCCAGGGTGGGGCCGACCGTTTTCTCCTTCAACGCCTCCTCCCTCACGGACAGCGGCCGAATCGGACACTGGGGGGAAACGGTCACGTGTTCCACGTAACACGCGTCACACAGGCAAACGTTGCACCGGTCGCAGAAGGCGTCCTTCCATTTGCGCTGCAGGCGGCACTCGTCCGTCATGAAGACCCCCACGGCCTCACCCCTCGACATGCCGCTCAGGTCCCTGGTTTTGTGTGTTGGGTGGAATCGCCTGTGGAATTTCGCACAATTCTGGCACAAGAGTTTTTCACAATCCGGGCACCAAATCTTGACGGTCGATTCGGTGCCGTCTTCTTCAAAACATACGTCGCATCTCCATTCTTTTAATTCCAGGTTTTGGCGCATCATAATCTTCATCAAATATGGTGAAAGTCTCAAACTGTCACGTGTCCCCACCGAGGCGTGACACTGGGGACATTTGACGTCGTCCTGTGTCGCTGCTTCGTATTGGACTTCGAGGCATGACCGACACAAGGAATGAAGACATGCCAATATCTTCGAAAAGAAATCCAAATTTTGGTCACAGTTCGAACACAAAAATCTTTCTTCATTAAAACTGGCCGCCATTTGTAAAATTCCTTCAAGAAATCTGGAAAGAAAAACAAAAGTGTCAAAAGAAGGATAGAGTGATTATCAAGAAAGAAAGGGAGGAAGGAAAGAAAGATTAAAAGAAACAGAAAGAGAGAAAGGGGGAAGGGATTTCCAATTTGACGCCTTCACAATCACTTTTAACTTTCTCCTTTCATTCATTAAAATAATTTTTTTTCTATTTCGTCAGATGATTTTTTTTACTTTCTTCGAAAAATTATTGACCTTGTGCCATACTATATATTATCAGATAAAAATTTATTATGGCGGCCGGTTATCGTCTGCTTATTAGACAGACAGATAAAAAAATTTTCTGAAAGAGAGAGCGGGTTTTTGTTTTCTTTTAATAGACAGACAGGCCGATAGATTGATAGATAGACAGACTGATATATAAATTGTTTCATTTTGACATTTTATTTATTTAGATAAAAAGATTTTCATGAATGAAGAAAAATATGAAAGAGAAAAAGAGGGATTTTTTTCATGTTTTGCACAGACAGACAGACAGACAGACAGACAGACAGACAGACAGACAAACCAATAAAAAAGGGAAATGGGAATTTCTTTTCTTTTATAGATAAAGCGACCGTTTTTTCCGAATTATTACAAATATACGTCACTCCTAATCAATTTTGTGAAATCCATGAACTGAGACTCTCTAGATGGGTTACGCCTTCCTTTATTTTCTGCCTCCCGTCTTTTGGTCAGTTTTCTGCGTAACTAATAAACAAGAAAGGCAAGCCGGTCATGTCTCTCCACATCGATCTTCATTTTTTGATATCATACAGGGTCATATCTCTCCGATCGTCCATTCGTAGTCTCAAACATGTTCATAGTGCTCCACATCTTCCTATTTTAAATTGTCGCATACTTTCTGTTTCCATGGCATCGTAGTGTGCCATTAATATATTGCCGCGTTCCTTCTGTTTACGCGACAACTTATAAATTGTCGCATTCATTGTTTCCATGACAACGATTTCTTTAGTTGTCTTGTTTTTAATAGCCTTGTGCCATACTATATTTTATGTGACTTTGGGAGATTGTGTCAAATATCTGATGTCAAAAAGGAGTTAATCAGTTTAAACAGATATCTAATCTATCTAAACTTATTTATAAATAGAACTTTGTGTGTGTGTGTGTGTGTCTGAGTGTGTGTGTGTGTGTGTGTGTGTGTCCGTTACTTATAGACTCCGAAACGGCTGAACCGATTTTCTTGAAAATTTACACAATTGTACTATAAGCGTCTGCGAGTGTTCTTAGCTAGGTTTTGTGTCGAGGTACCCCCGATAAATATAGAAAATCGATAATCGAAAAAATGGGGTTATAGAAGGAGTGGCCCGATTTTAATCAAATTTGATACACTCATAGACAAAGACATAAGAAACGATATTAAGAAGTTTCAAGGATGCAGTTCTTACAATAGTGCAGAAAATCGATAATATATATATATATCAGGCAAGATGCTTGTGTGTGTGTCTGTATATCTGTCTGTATGTCCTTTATACAAATCCACAATTTTTATGCGATTCTCACCAAACTTCACAGAAATATTCTTTAGGAAGAGTATGGAGTAGTTTTAAAGTTTTCATTACACCCGAGCAAAGCCGGGCTATACTGCTGGTGTCGAATATAAAAGTTTTCTTAATTTAATTCCTTAATCCTTGCTTAGTACGGCACAAGTGTGTGTCTTTCTTGGTCGCGTGCGGTGTGGATGGATGGGTGTGACAGACCACCCTCCCACCATTGAAAAGCGTCGTACGTTTTAAAATATATAGCATGGTACAAGGCCAATAAAATGAAAGATATATATGTTTATTTATTTTTAAATTTTATCCTTTGTTTTTAAACATTAACTCCCGTTCCAATATAATTTCGTGAAATTATGTAGTTGTAAAAAACCAAAAAATGGTCATTACATAAAAATTGTAAATCATGTTTTATTTTTTTTTATTTTTTTGAAATTCCTATATCACTTACTATTCATGTGTCGAACATTGTTATCAATACTTAATGTTTCAACACTACAAGCTGTCCAGTAATCTATCGACATATGTAAGTAAAACAAGACCTCCGTATTGTAGAAATGCTTCTATACTACGCAAAATGCTATAAGCAATCAATCTGACTTGTTTCTAGTAAGGTTATTTTTAATTTTCTATTTTTCCACAAAGAACCTGTCACAGATTTCCATTTTGTTTTCGCGAAAGACCTTTTATTCTTCTTGCCTCTTTATAGGCTAGTACCATACTGAGCTTGACAAGTTTTAATTGTATTCGATTCCAATGATATTATTGTGTTCTAAATCTAGGGGGATCAGTTTATTACTTAACAACAATAGAAAACTGATCCCCGTCTTTAGTCGCAATAGAAGCTCTAAAAGTATTAGTTTCACATGATATTATTGTGTACTAATTCTAGGGGGATCAGTTTATTACTTAACAACAATAGAAAAATGATCCCCGTCTTTACTCGTAATACAAGCTTTAATTGTATTCGATTCCAATGATATTATTGTGTACTAATTCTAGGGGGATCAGTTTATTACTTAACAACAATAGGAAACTGATCCCCGTCTTTAGTCGTAATAGAAGCTTTAATTTTATTTTTTCTAATAATATTATTGTATACTATTTCTAGGGGGATCAGTTTATTACTTAACAACAATAGAAAACTAGTCCCCGTCTTTACTCGAAATAGAAGCTCTAATTGTGTCAGTTTCCAATGATATTATTGTATACTAATTCCAGGGGGATCAGTTTATTAATTAACAACAATAGAAAACTGATCCCCGTCCTTAGTCGTAATAGAAGATTTAATTGTATTCGATTCCAATGATATTATTGTGTACTAATTCTAGGGGTTCAGTTTATTACTTAACAACAATAGAAAACTGATCCCCGTCTTTAGTAGAAATCGAAGCTTTAATTGTATTCGATTCCAATGATATCATTGTGTACTAATTCAAGGGAGATCAGTTTATTACTTAACATCAATAGAATACTGATCCCCGTCTTTAGTCGTAATAGAAGTTTTAATTGTATTAGTTTCCAATGATATTATTGTGTACTAATTCTAGGGGAATCAGTTTATTACTTAACAACAATAGAAAATTGGTTCCAGTCTTCAGTCGTAATAGAAGTTTTAAATGTATTCGATTCCAATGATATTATTCTGTACTAATTCTAGGGGGATCAGTTTATTACTTAACAACAATAGAAAACTGATCCCCGTCTTTAGTCGCAATAGAAGCTCTAATTGTATTAGTTTCCAATGATATTATTGTGTACTAATTCTAGAGAGATCAGTTTATTACTTAACAAGAATAAAAAACTGATCCCCGTCTTTAGTCGTAATAGAAGTTTTAATTGTATCCGATTCCAATGATATTGTTGTGTATTACTTCTAGGGGGATCAGTTTATTACTTAACAACAATAGAAAACTGATCACCGTCTTATACGCAATAGAAGCACTAATTGTATTAGTTTCCAATGATATTATTGTGTACTAATTCGAGGGGGAACAGTTTATTACTTAACAACAATAGAAAACTGATCCCCGTATTTAGTCGCAATAGAAGATCTAATTGTATTCGATTCCAATGTTATTGTTGTGTACTAATTCTAGGGGGACCAGTTTATTACTTAACAACAATAGAAAACTGATCCCCGACTTTAGTCGCAATAGTAGCATTAATTGTATTCGATTCCAATGACATTATTGTGTACTAATTCTAGGGGGATCAGTTTATTACTTAACAACAACAGAAAACTGATCCCCGTCATTAGTCGTAATAGAAGCTTTAATTCTATTCTATTCCAATGATATTATTGTGTACTAATTCTAGGGGTTCAGTTTATTACTTAACAACAATAGAAAACTGATCCCCGTCTTTAGTCGTAATAGAATCTTTAATTGTATTCGATTCCAATGATATTATTGTGTACTAATTCTAGGGGGATCAGTTTATTACTTAACAACAACAGAAAACTGATCCCCGTCATTAGTCGTCATAGAAGCTTTAATTGTATTCGATTCCAATGATATTATTGTGTACTAATTCTAGGGGGATCAGTTTATTACTTAACCACAATAGAAAACTGATCCCCGTCATTAGTCGTAATAGAAGCTTTAATTGTATTCGATTCCAATGATATTATTGTGTACTAATTCTAGGGGGATCAGTTTATTACTTAACAACAATAGAAAACTGATCTCCGTCTTTAGTCGTAGTAGAAGCTTTAATTGTATTCCATTCCAATAATATTATTGTGTAATAATTCTAGTGGGATCAGTTTATTACTTAACAACAATAGAAAACTGATCCCCGTCTTTAGTCGTAATAGAAGCTTTAATTCTATTCGATTCCAATGATATTATTGTGTACTAATTTTAGGGGGATCAGCTTATTACTTAACAAGAATAGAAAACTGATCCCCGTCATTAGTCGTAATAGAAGCTTTAATTCTATTCGATTCCAATGATATTATTGTGTACTAATTCTAGGGGGATCAGCTTATTACTTAACAACAATAGAAAACTGATCCCCGTCTTTAGTCGTAATAGAAGCTTTAATTGTATTCGATTCCAATGATATCATTTTGTACTACTTGTCGGGGGATCAGTTTATTACTTAACAACAACAGAAAACTAATCCCCATGGTACAAACTAACAGTCCGTGGAAACGAACAAGAAAATGAAAATAAATATTTACGACAATTTGGTTATCGCACACTTGCTTTTCACTTGAAACGAAATAACTGCGACATTTTATTTGTCGCAATATACATTATAAGGGGAAGATGGCGGGGGCAACATGTACTTGTTAAAAAATAAAAATAGACGATTCGGAGAGCCATGTTCATGTATGTTATTAATAAAAATAGATGACGTCGAGCACCATGACCGCCTTAGTTTTCGCGAATCTTCACACTGACTGAAAACGTGAGAGGCAGAATTGAGGAATGCGTAACCCAGGTAGAGAGTCTCAGTTGATGGATTGCACAAAGCGGATTAAGAGGGATATATAAGGAAAACCTTTGAGAAGCTAAGAAATGGAAGATGGGGAGAACCAAGAATTCTTATGTGTTATTATTTAACAACACGGATATTTGCCACTTTAAATCGTCACTGCTTTACCCATGGTTGGGGTGAAAATATTTGCCGAGTAAGACGCTTAGTTGATTTTTAAAAATGTATCAATCAGTTGGAATGGAACAAGCTAAGAGTCTGATGTGTTGGTAGAAGCTAACGCCGAATGGGACAGGCATAAGCTAACAGTCTAAAGTCTTGGTACAAGCTAACGCCTAACGGGAAAGGCATAATCTAACAGTCTAAGGTGTTGGTACAAGCTAACGCCTAATGGGAAAGGCATAAGCTAACAGTCTAAGGTGTTGGTACAAGCTAACGCCTAATGGGAAAGGCATAAGCTAACAGTCTTGTTGAGTTGCTGTCATTATGTAGTCATTAATAAACAGTTCACTCTATAAGGATAGGATTTCAACATGAAAGCAATACCATAGACATTTATTAGTTACTTTTTAGACATAATATTATTGGTGTCACCGAAATGAAAGTCAAAATCGCTACTCCTGTTCGAAAAAAATCGTTAAAGATCAGAAATTATCGGATTGAAAAGAAAATTCCAATAATTTCGGATCTGTTATTAAAAAAACAAATTTGCAGACTGAAAATTCGTGCCGTTACGAAAATAATTCGATAAAAATAACTGAAAAATTGATATTTTTCGTGAATTGTTGCTGAGATAATTTAATAAAATAATTTATTTATAAATGGGAATTATTAATGACACCATTGTCGTAAGAAAAATACCAATTATATTGAGGGGTGTTAATGCTAGGGGGATCAGTTTATTACTTAACAACAATAGAAAACTGATCCCCGTCTTTAGTCGTAATAGAAGATTTAATTGTATTCGATTCCAATGATATTATTGTGTACTAATTCTCGGGGGATCAGTTTATTACTTAACAACAATAGAAAAACGATCCCCGTCTTTATTATTGTGTACTAATTCTAATGCGACTGTTATAAGCTAACAGTCCGTGGAAAAGAGAAAAGAAAAATAATAAATATGTCAATTTATTTATCGCACTCTCGATTTTCTTTTACGAGAAATAATTGCGGCAATTTATGGATCGCACCGAGGATTGTCATGAAACACATGAAGTTAGAAAAATCGGAAGAACAATGCGACTGGCACAAGGCAACATTCCGTGGAAACGAATAGGAAAATGAAAATTTAATACTTACGGCAATTTATTTATCGCACTCTATGTTTTCAAGTGAAAATAAACAATTGCGACATTTTATCTATCGCACGATACATTATAAGGGGAAGTTGTGGAGAACCGTGTACATGTTTGAGACGAGAAATAGACGATTGTGAGAGCCATGACCGTGTATGTAATTAATAAAAAAGAGATGTCGTCGAGAGCCATGACCGCCTCATTTTTCGCGAATCTTTACACAGAAGACTGACCGAAAATGTGAGAGGCAGAATTGAGGAATGCGTAACCCAGATAGAGAGTCTCAGTTGATGCATTGCACAAAGGGGATTAAGAGAGATATATAAGGAAACCATTTGAGAAGCTAAGAAATGGAAGCTGGTGAGAGCCACGACTACTTAGAAGGAGATATTATTTAACAACTCGGATATTCGCCAGTTTAAATCGTCACTGTTTTACCCATGTTGGGGGTAAAAGATGTTAAAAAAAATAATTTTGTTCGAAATTCTTAGCCCCTGAAGAAGGCCGCAGAGTCGAACGGCTGAAACGTCGTACAAATAACAACAAAGATGAGGATAATCGGCCGAATAATGTAAATATTTCCTCATCTCAGAAAAGTAGACATGATTTTTTGTCTTCATTCATATTACGAAACATTACTTTTTTTTCAATATTTTTACCTCGACTCATATTGTGAAATCATAAAAAAGTTTTTAAAATTTCAGAAATAAAAAATGAAAACAACACAAAAATTAAATTAAATTCATTTTATTTGCAAAATTAAAAATAAATTTCAATGTTTTAAATTTTTTTTTCTTAAACTTTGAAAATTTTTATAAAATCTTTTTCATCGTTTTGAAAATAAATAAACAATTTTTGTTGGGAAAGAAAAAGATTTGGAGTATTTTCTGATTCTTGTGGGAATTTGTACAGAACTTTTTCCGGTAAAGCGGAAAAAATTCCTTCGTTTGTAGCAAAATAAAAAAGTTGAAAATTATTTGGAGTGAAATTCAGAATTGCTTCTTGAATTTTTATTTTTTTTAAGAATTTCTCCCTTTTGACTAAAAAGGAAGATTTTCGACATTTGAATTCTCGTCCCCCACAAATTCCCAGTCGACGGATCGGCACGAAGGAGGGGGGCACCGCCACCACCCCCACCATCCTCCCTCCCCTCCCACCCCCCAAGGTCAATTCTTTTGATTTCGGCTCCGGTTTCCGAAAAACAAACAATTTCTTTAAATTCAAAATCACAAGTGAAAATTTGTTGTTGAAATTGACACGAAGAAAAAAATTCTTTTTCTGTGTGAATTATTTTTTGCTTTTCTAAAAATGGGGGGCGTTTTTTTCTCTCCAAAAAGAAAATTCTTCTCCCACCCAAAGAGATACCTTCTCCTCCCACCTGCGACCACCCAGGACAACAGACGACGAAAATGTCTTGCGAAAGGCGACAAATGTCCCAAGGGTGGAATCTCTCTCTTCCGTCCCTCAAGTCACATCGGCCAATCAACTCACCAAACTCATCGAATTCTTTCACCGAAAAGTCGTCCCAATCGCAGACAAAGACATGATCGTCTTCGTCGTTGGCGAGAATCGAGGAAATCCACCCCAGGTTCGAATCGTGGAGACGGTATTCTTTTTGGAGCTCTAAATCCCCGGATGTCCCGACTCTCGTAAACTTTATTATTTCTTTTCTAAGTGACTCCAAAGATTCGTGACACCATTTTGAAAATGGAAATGTCTCCGTCAATTCCGATGTTTGGTGGAGGGGGGCAAACGATTGTGGGAGCCGCGATCTAAGCTCCGCTCCCACCAACCGTAAACCGCAAACGACGTCCCCGTCTTCGGCGTCGTCCCCCAACAATTGGTCAACATTATGGCGCCAAATCTTGACCTTTTTCAAAAGGTCTTCACCCTCCTTTAGGGAGAGGCGCCATTTTTCTAACGGCTTTCTCATATTGTCGGACAGCTCTTTCAAACACCGACGTGTCTCTTCCACGAACGAAATTTGCTAAATGGAAAGTTGATTTCTAAGCGCCGATTAGATGTGTAGATATGTGTTGAGAGGTTGGCGTTGGATTGAAGGGATTGAATAAAAAATGCAACTTTTATTGTAATTTGTTTATATTTTCAAAGCGTTTTATCAAAAAGCCTGTTTACGATCTAATTTTGGAACAAGCTCTCTACTTTTATATAAGTAAACATTTAATGTATTTCGAACTTTATTTTCAAATTTATTTTGGAAAAAATTTGTGTCATTTCTTATAATACATATATTTTCTTTTTCAGATATTTTAATAAAAATGTCTGGAAAAAGCATTGCAATTTCAACTCGCAGTAAAGATGCCATTAAAATTTAGAAACATTAAAAACATTATTTAGTTATAGTTATTTGTTAATGAAATTTTTCTGCGTTGTGGTACAGTGGATATCGCCTCGAAACAAGAAGCCGGCGAGCCGAGTTCAAATTCCAGTTGAATCCATTGTATTCACTTACGCGCAAATACCCTTGGGAAAGGTATTAATCCGTCTCTTCCTTTCAGTTATGGGTTAAATAGCTGGACAGATTGGGTTCTATAGCCTTGGTCGGCAACCAGTCTACTGCAGAAAGCAATGGCAACCTACTGCGGGATAATCTTCTTCCCAGTCAGTCATGTCTCTTTTGGGACATGATCGCCCAAGCGTGTTTCACGTATGGCACTTAACTGACTGACTGACTTATCCCCACCTTTCAAGTTTTGCTCTTTGTAAATTAATAGCAAAAGATGTGATAGATATTTGGAAGGTTGTTAAACCCCTGTTTGCCTCTATTAAATGAAATTTGTATTGTGAACAAGGTGAAAATTCTAAGCTTCCAAAAGGCAAAGCAAATAAATAGGAAATCTCTCCCTGCTGCCCAAAAGAAATTCTGAATACGTTATTTGATATTTCGTCCTATTCATGCAAACTGCCAGTTTTAAGTTGTGACGACCCTTAAATTTAAACGCAATGAAGAAAATTGTCAGATTAAGCACATCATCAGCACTTGTCCCACGAAACAAAAAAAGTTATTTTCTATCCTCATCTTCTCCAAGTGAAGAAGCAGAAGATGAATATTTGCAACCTAAGGGTCTTATAGCCTTATTAAAATTCCAAGGTATGCCATTGAACTGATAAAAGTTGATGTATCTACCAATCTTGGAGCCAGCCTTGCCAATGCCTTGCTGTTGGATTTGAGGGCTATGGGCCTTCTCATCCCCAATATTAATATGAAAGATATATAGATAAATGTAAAATTGATAAAGCAAAGGCTAAAGTGAAGATGAATGCCGATAAAAACCAGATGAAAAGGTGGAAAATCTTTGTATTGGAGTTGATGAAAGAACTGACAAAGACACACTATTGTACAATGAAATAGTGGAGGAAAATGGAAAGAAAACCCTAAAAAAAAACGAAGGGACCAGAACGCCACGTGACTGTCACAAAGGAGATGCCATATGAAAGCGAATATCTAACACACAGGGTTCTCTTTCTAATATTGTTTCAACTGGTACTGTTCTTGCCAAGCAAGTGGCTGATGTTTTGCATGAATTCAACAGTTCGAGCACTATCAAGGCTATCCTTGTTGACAACACTTATGCCAATACAGGTTGTGAAGGTGGACTTGTTGCCCTTCTAGAAAGAACTTAACAGAAATATTCACACAATTGGTTGTTCCTTGCACCAAAATGAACATCCATTTAGAGCACTTTTTAAACATGCAGATGGCACCACAAAAAGCCATACCACATTCAATGGTCCACTGGGCAAATTATGTACAAATGATTACCATAATTTACCCCAAATATCATTTTCAGCTGTTGGCAGTCCTCTGGATTCTATTTTTTAAATTGAAAATACAGATACCCTTAGACCAAAAATTTCTTTATGAATATACAATTCGCATTTCTAGAGGTAAGGTGGTCTCTAGATTTGAATCATGGAAAATTGGTCCATTAAACCAGGCAAGGTGGTTAACTTTAGCCATCAGGCTGATGTGTTTATGGACTTGTGGTGCATACCCACAAAATCTTTCAACCAAACTTCACAGTTTAATAAATATTATTGTGAATGTGTATGCCATTTGCTAGTTCGAAATGAAAAGAAATAACAAGTTCCACATTCAGCAAATGTATATTTTCAATATGATTCAAAGGATTAGGAAGCAAGCATATAAAATCCAACAGATCACTTTGAAAAATATACAATGCAATGCTTTTGGTTATATTCAATGGTCAAATCTGATGAACTGGAAGTGAGAGAAGAAGCTATAAAAAGAATTTTGACCATTAGGTAAGTAAATATTTATTCATAAATCTGACTAAATTAGTTATGCCGATTTATAGAATCATTTTAAGAATTTTATCTAATTTCACAATAAATATTAAAACAGTACAGAGTTCATTTTTTTTTTAAATAACTCTTAATTCTTATATTCTTTCAGGAGTGGGGAACCAGCCAAAAAACAAAACAAAAAAAAATTTAAAAGAGTCCCCAAAATCAATTTTAAAGCCATACATCTGTCATTAATAGATCTGTCATTAAGTGGAGTTTGTGAACCACCACACAGAAGAATTTTCTGAAGATTATTATTAAATGGTACGAAGCTTGACTTGCCAGATCACCCCTCACATTCTCAAGAAGTGGAACAGGCAGTCAAGTTATCAACAGAAGCATCCCAATCAGTGTATGTCTTTGAGGCAAGGAACAAGCACATAATAGCAAAAATTTTGTGTCAGAAATTCAGACCATCATTTTCATCTAAGGCCTCTTATATGGAGCTATTTGACTCTATATATTAAGCCCTATTAAAACACTATTTATTTATCCATATTTGTTTGTTGTATTTTCATTCATAATACAAAAAACATCAATATTTAATGTATTCAACTACTACTGCTAAATTCATGAGTGAAAAAAAAAACATTTCAGTCATCACTAATAATGGGGAGGGGCAGATTTTCAATTTGCAGTTTATTTCTTTCTTCATCTTCTTTCATAAAATGACAATATTCCCTGATTTCATTACTGAAAACTTTTTGTTTTCTCATCAATATTTTGACCAAATCTTGCAAAATCAAGAATTTTTCAGTGCATTTTTATCAACGATATTCGATGTCAAATGCTCAAAAAACCGTTGAAGTGTCAGAGATCTAATTTTTGAATCAGTACTTAATACATGGGATGTGCGTTGTGGTGCAGTGGATATCGATTCGGAACGAGAAATCGGAGAGCCGAGTTCGAATTCCAGTTGAATACCTTGCATTCACTTACGCACAAATACCCATGGGAAAGGTATTAATCTGTTTCTTCCCTCCAGTTATGGGTTAAATAACAGGACCGATTGGGCTCTATAGCCTTCGCTGGCAACCAGTCTACCGCAGAAAGCAATGGCAACCTACTGAAAGAAAATCTTCTGCCCAGTCAGTCATGTCTCTTTCGAGAAATGATCGCCCAAGCGTGTATCACGTATGGCACTCAACTGACTGACTTAATACATCTCCACACAACTTTCGCTACATTATTATTTTTGATGTTCTAAAAAAGTAAAAAATCAACCTACCACACACACACACACACACACACACACATACATATATATATATATATATATATAAAGCTGAAGTGAATCAACAGTTTTCGAATTCCGAATTCTCTGTTATTTACTTTTTTTAAAAAGTTCTCAATCCAGCAAATATTGAAGAGCACTGCTTAAATACAATTAAATTTGTTTTTTATTTAAAATTAGTTTAATTTACATTGCGACACGGAAATTTCCATGTTTAAATTAAATTAATATGAAATAAAAAAACCAAATTGAATTATATATATATATATATATATATATATATATATATGCGCGTGCGCGCGTGTATGTGTGTATGTGTGTGTGTGTGTGTGTCTGTATAATTGTCAGTTCATTGTTTCATCTCTATGGTGTGGGTATATATATATTAGCATCTCGGTCCCTCTCTTTTACTGTGAAACGAATAAATTGTAAACACAAATTCTACTCCAACAGCTTCTTTTCTCGCACTTCCCGCCTGTGGAATTCCCTTCCATTTACTTGCTTTCCCGACAGCTACAATACCCAAGAATTTAAATGTAAAGTCAATAGTTTTCTCTGATCTCACTAACCTGCGTCCTCTCTCTCTCATACTCCTTTCTTCGTCCACTCCACTCTCATCAGTATTCTCATCCTTCTCTTACCCACTTTCTGACACCCCCTATAACCTGTTACTCTTTCTCATAATTTTCCTCCTATGTAACCCCCTGCAAAACAGTGAAAGTCAACTGCTTTGTTTGGTGCGATATAATTATATATATAGTCATCCGCATATAGATCTGTTTCGCTGTATCACAGCTCATCAGTACAGTTAGACTCCGATTGCTTTTTCAACCAGGATTGAAAGCCGACCGAATTGGCGTCAGTCTGCGATTCTATCTCTGGGCGGTCAGTAGAAGAAGGCAGACTTTTTAGCGTGTATATCATTATACGCGCCTAATAGCCAGAGTGCTCTAATTCATTTTACTGAATAAGCGATGTGTTTGATTATGCAACATTCAACAGTATTTCTTGGTTTTAAAAGATATGTTACATATTTTTAACCTCTCTCTCTCTCTCTCTCTCTCTCTCCCTCTCTCCAAGAATGTGTGTGTGCGTGCACATATTTTTTAAATTTAGACATGTCAATATAGATTGAAGAAATTGTATTATTTGAGAACGCGTGAGAGTAAGTGAGTGAGAGAGAGAGAGAGAAAGAATGAACACGTATAATTAATAGTAATATTTATCCGTCAATAAAAAGAAAGGATTAGTATAAAGTAGTTAAATATATTTAAAAAGAAAAGAGAAGGAAAGGAAAAGATGGCCTTTGACATTTGATCGAGGTAAAAGGTCATCGAAATTTCTTGATCATAATTTGTTTACTTCACATTTCTCCGAATTTCGTCAAGAAAACTAGTTTCACTTTGTCGTTGTTTCAAAACAATAAAAAAAAACAACTTTATCTAGTTTTATTATTTACATTACTAAATAAGTTTTTCTTTATTTTAATAACTATTTTTCATATTTACTAACTAAAAACGTTTTTCATGTCATACTTTTTATTTTTTTAATCCAATATCCAGTTGGATTGATTTTATTCCAGTTTCCTCGTCAATTTCAAGTGATTTTTATAGATCTTCTTGCATTAAACAAATCTTTACAAATTTACCTTCGAATATTTGAAATATTTTATTGATTTTTTTTCTTTCGATTTACATTTGACAAGAAATGAAATGAATATGAATTCGATTTTAAAATTAAAACTCTCACGAAAATAATTCAGGATGTTTTTAAACTTTTATTCGACGTTTTCGTTTTATTTACATAAATGATACTTGAATACTTGATGGAATGAAATTCGACTTTAATTCAGATTTATCAAAAATTTCAAGTCTATTTGCTTTATAAATTCTTTTTGAAATTATTAGATTTTGTGAATTGTCAAAGTATAAAGTTTACGGAAAAAGAGAATTTGCTCCTCTCTCATCGAGAGCTGTTCTCTCCCTCGCTTCTCTCTTTCCTCCGACTATATGTGTGTACATTTAAATTTATTGTTTCATTATGTGTGAATGTAGTGTGTGTGAGCGTGTATGCATATACATATGTAATGGAGTATATATATATATATATATATATATATATATATATATATATATATATTAATCATATCACTCCAAGCAAGGCATTCCACTGCCACGATAGCGCAGGGGGTTACATAGAGCGATTGGATATAGGAAATATCAGAAGGAGGGTGATAGACGAGTAAGGAGGTACATAGGAAGAGTTTTTGAGAGAATGGGTGCGAGTTAGTGTGTTAGGAGGTGTCTATTGATTTTACATTTAAACTCCTTGAGGTTGTAGCCGTCGGGGAAGCAAGCATGCAGAAGGGAATTCCACAGGCGGGAAGTGCGAGAAAAGAAGCTGTTGGAGTAGAAATTGCGGTTATATTTCATCGGTTTCACTGTAAAAGGATGGGACCTAGTTGCTAATCTAGTATCTCGTGCAAATTCATACCTAGGGGGCACCAGTGATCTAAGTTCATCAGAGCAGAAGCCGTGAAAGTATTTATAGAAGAGACACAGGGAAGCCACGTCACGCCGGTGAGAAAGTGACAGCAGGCGGCCTGCCAAGTCGGTATCGATCACATTACAGATTCTCCATTGTATTTTGTCAAGAACTCCAAGGAGAATAGCAGGGGCACCCGACCAGATGTGGCAGCAGTATTCAATACACGGGCGGATGGTAGATTTATATATGTGCAGGATAGATTAAGACGGAAAGAACTTCCGGGCCCTGCACAGAGAGCCGACTTTCATTGCAGCGGATTTAGCAATGGATTCGACGTAGTCATTCCACTTGAGGTCTGCTGAGAGTGTCAGGCTAAGCAGGCGTAGTGTTTTACTCTCTGGGAGGCAAGCCTGTTCCATGCTAATGGGAGGGAGGTGCGGTTGTCTATGGTGGTTAATTGATAGCAGCTTCGTTTTGGAAGAATTGAATTTTACGAGCCATTTCTTGCCCCAATCCACCACGGATTGGAGGTCCTTTTCAAGCTCGGCAGCGAGGTTCACCTTGTTGCTCACACCAGATTTTTGATCGAGACGAGAGTAAACTGTGGTGACATCGGCGAACATGCCTACTTGGGTTGTTATGGCATCGAGGAGATCATTGATGTAGATCAGTAAGAGCATAGGACCTAGGATAGACCCTTGAAGAACACCCGCGTTTGTAGGGTAGTTCTGGGAGGCATGTCCGTTTAATACCACCTTCAATGTGCGGTTAGAGAGGAATGGCTGGATTAGGTCCAACAAATGTTCAGTTATGCCATAGTTTCGCAGTTTCCGTAAAAGGTCAGCATGCCAGACTCTGTCGAACGCTTTAAAGATATCCAAGGCAACGGTTCGGGCTTCAGCATTCTTGTCGAGAGCCTGGTATATTTACTCGGTGATGGTCGTTAGCATATCAGCAGTAGACCTGGTGAAGCGGAAGCCATACTTTTTGTCCGATAGGAGCTTGTGGGCTGTGAGATGCTGAACGACCTCGGCGTTGATAATGGCTTCGAACACTTTGCCAAAGATTGGAAGAAGGCTGATACGGTGGTAATTTGCGGGGACCGAGGGTTCTCCAGTGTTCTTAAATATAGGAACTACAGAAGAAGACTTCCAACAGGTAGGAAAGCAGGAAGAAGTTAGGCTTAGAAAGTAAAGCTTAGAAAGGACAGAGGAGAGTTCAGGGGCACATTTCTTCAAGACTATGATTGGTATTCCGTCCCCACTACTCGCTTTGTGAGGGTCAAGTGAGAGAGAGAAAGAGAGAGAGAGAGCGAGAGAGAGTGTGTGTATACACACATGTTAATATATATATGTGTATGATTGTGTGTTTGTGGGTATGTATGTGTATAATAGTTGTAAATTTATTGTTTCATTATATTTGCGTGTATGTATATATATGTGTGTGTGTTTGTGTGCATGTTTTTATTTGTAATGTTCCACAGAATTTTATTTCCTGTTTTTAAAAGATATGTTCCACATTTTTACTCTCTCTGTCTCTCACTGTATGTCTCTCTCTCTCTCTCTCACACACACACACAAACACACACACACATATACAAAAAAACACACTCTTTATCTCAATTTTAGTTCAGAATAAGTAAGAGAATTCACCTCTCTCTCGTTGTTCTTATGTCCTCTCTTGATTCTAGTATTCGTCACCTGTATTTGGCATTTTGGGTTGCTCTTTTTGCTGATGACCATGCATTCAGTTTTTCTACAGTTTATTTGTAGTCTTTTTTGTCACTCTCCACATCTACCTTCTGTAGGAGGTCTTGTAGTTTCCTTTCAGTGTCTGCAATCAGCACCGTTTCATCTGCATACCTTATGTTTTTCAAATTGTTGCCTCCAATAACGGGTCCTAAATTATTCTCACTGTACAAGTTGAACAGATCCGTTGAAAAGACACATCCTTGTCTTACGCCCCTTTCTATCTTTGTAAATCTGCTGAAATCATTGCCTGTCCGTATGCAGGCAGTTTGCTGCCAGTAGAGGTTCTTGATTACTCTTAGGTCTTTCCTAAATATGTCAAGGCTGCCAAGCATCTCCATCAAATGATTGTGTCTTATTTTGTCGAATGCTTTCTCATAATCAATAAAACATAGATACAAGTCCTTCTTCATTTGTATTGCCCTTTCGGAGAGCATCCTAAACATAAATATGGCGTTCCTTGTTCCAGTGTCCTTGCCGAACCCGCACTGTTCCTGTCCTATCTCTGGCCTGGTTCTGCTTCTCGCTCTATTCATCAGGATTCTGACAATCAGTTTTGTAACGTGACTCATTAGCTGATAGTTCTGTGTAGTTCGCACTCGTTTGCACCTGGCTTCTTCGGCAGTCCTAAAAATATCGACTGGCATAGGTCATCTGGTATTGTCCCACTATTATAAATTTCGTTCATTATTTCGGGATTTTTTTCTATGCCGAATTCTTCCAGGGATATCAGCAGCTCTATTACAATGCCCTCTGGACCAGCAGCTTTGTTTCTGTTCAGTTTGGCCATTGCAGCTTCTACTTCGGACTTCAATATTTCCGGTCCGTCCTCATCCTTGTGTATTCTCGGTTGCTCTCTCCTGGCGCGAAAAATATCCTTTATATACTCTTCCCAACGTTGGGGTATTTCCTCTTTTTCCAATATTATCGTTCCATCCTTGGATTTTTTGCATCCTGCAGAGGAGCAGGTTTTTTGCCCTGTCAGTTCGCTTATCTCTTTATGCATGTCTGCTTTATTGGTCTTGCTTAGTCTCTCTACCTCTGCGCATTTGTCGTTGAGCCATTCCTCTTTAGCCTGTTTGCATTTGTTCCTTATCTCCTTGTGTAGTTTCCTGTATTCCCTTCCATGTCTTGGCGTTATTTTTTGTCTCCTTGTCGAGAATATCTTCAGTCATCCACTCGATTTTTCTTCTATGTCTGGTTTCCTTTGGGGCAAATATTGTTCGCTGATGTCACCATCACTTCCTTTGGCGAGTCCCATTTTGAGTGTCCTTTTCCAATTTATTCTTCATATTTATTTCTCACGCTGTTAGTGGATTCTTTCTGCAAGTTGAGGTCATTCACGAGCGTGTTGTATTTCAGCCTCGGTGCTGTGCTGGGCTTCATTCTCGGAGTTTTATCCTTAGTTTGCAGATGACTGGGACATGGTCACTTCCGCAGTCGGCACCTGGGTAGGTTTTGCATGGACCACTGCTTTCCTGAATCTCTTGTTTATAGTTATGTAGTCTATTTGGTTCTTCGTGTCCCTCTTGGCCTTCTCCATGTCCATACACGTCGTGGGTATTTTTGAGACCAGGTTTTAGTTATTACCTTGTCATTTGCTGTGCACCACTGGACCCATTTTTCTCCTACTTTATTGAGAGCTCCTAATCCGAAGTTGTCGGTCGTGTCTCCTTCCCTCTCTTTACCTACCTTGGCATTCAAATCACCCATTATTATTCTAATTTCTTGGCTTTTGCACAGGGCCTTGGCACTGCCCACTATGGAATAGAATGATTCTATTTCGTCCTCAATGCTTTGAGTTGTTGGTGCATAAACTACTATGATAGCTATGTTGAAAGGTCTTCCTCGCAGTTAAACCAAGAGGACTCTCTCTGAAAGCTGGCAGTATCCAAGAACGCATTTCTTCATTTCATTTAGTATCAAGCCGAACCCTTTTTCGTTATTTTTGCCTCCTGCATAAATTATCCTGTGGGCGTCACTGCTGAGGTCTCCATTGTTAGGCCATCTGGTTTCGCATATGTCCAGAATATTGATCTTCAGTCTGTCCATTTCCTTCTTGACATTCTCTAGTTGTTTACAATTGTTGAGTGTCCTGACATTCCATGTACCAAAAGTAATTCTTACTTTGTTGCGTACAGTCGCAGGGTAACGGTCCAGAGACAGCTGTTGCTCATGTCGTTCCTTCCAGAGTGAGGGACAATTTTTGGAGTAAAAAGTCCCCTTTACGCCGTTGGTGCTAACAGTCGCCGGATGACGGTCAGGTGGCATTTGTCGCCCATGCCGATCCTTACCGAGCGAGGAGTTGCTTCCTTGGGAAGCAACCCCCTTCACGCTGTTGGGTTTCATATATTTGTCGTGAAAAACCATGATTGAGCTGGTGGGTAGATAGTAGAGTGGTATCCCGTTGCCTTCTCCACTGTGATTTATTGAGGCAACACCTTTAGTTAGCTGGCCGTTGGCTCCTTAAGACTTCTTCCGCCCTTTGTAGGCTTAATTTTTGTTTAACCTTCAGGGTTGCTAACATCCCGGAAAAAAGTGGAAAATAAATATGAAGCATGTACTTCAGTACAATTGACTAGGCCTGCAGAGGAAGGGGCGTGTTATGTTTCGTCCAATCAAATGCCTTATATTCCAGTGACGTCATCCTTACGTCATTTGCGCTATAACATTCGTTCCAGAAATTTTTTTTTCTCTAGAAAATGTAGAGAGATAATAACTCACTAAATCTGAAAGGAAAATATTAAAAATATTAAAAGAAAGCATGGAATATGGCGAAGAAAAACAAAACATCTTTTTTTCTTCTCTTTTTCAATATTAGTCTAAGAGAATAAGGGACTAGTGTTTCTACAGCTACAGATTAACATTACCCGAAAACAGAAGATTGAAATTTCTTTGAATTTTTCGTGCTTTTCAAAGACTGAAATTCTGTTTTCATTTGGATAATTCCAGTTCGTCTTATGCTTTAAAGACACCGGTCAGAGATAAAGGGTAACACGTGGTTTGAGGGAAAGAGGGATAGAAATACAACTCTGAAATATTAGGTTTCAAAATTCAATTCAATTTCAAATTAGACATTATATCTATCTATCTATCTATATATATATATATATATATATATATATATATATATATATTATAAACTGTGACAAGTTTTGCGCTTTAACATTCGTTCCAGAAAATTCGACGAAGAAACTTGTTTTATTTTTGTCTCGTGTTTTTTGACGAAAACAATTTCACCCAAAGTGAAATCTAAATCAAGTGTAAGTAAGAATTTTATCCATTTCCAAATCACCCAATCTTCTTAAATGTTTCCTTGGACATAACAAGACTCACCAACTATTTTTAAATCATTTCGCCCACAAGAAAGCAAAGATAAAGCGATAATTCTTTATTTTTGTGAAAGAAAAAAAGGAACCCCGCCCTATTTTTTTATCTGTCTTTGTTTTCTACTTTTTTTCGTTGGAAAATTAGAGAAGGATTCAAAATCACAATTTAGGGGTCATCTCTTTAATTAAAACTACATTATTATTGACTCCACAACCAAATTAAATTTCTAGAAGTTTTCTCTTTTCTTTATTTTATTTATTCGTTGAAATTGTTTGCTTTTCTTTCGTCTTCTTTATTTCGCTTGAACTACTAATTTGTAATAATTTGGAAAACTCGGTCGGTTTATCAATTTATTTATTTTAAAGAAAAGAAATTCACATTCCCCGCTTTTTTTTTATATATGAACGGAATTCTTTTTGTGAAAATAAAACGTTTTATCGGTTTCTCTGTCTGTCTATGTAAAACATAAAAAAATATCCATCTATTTCTCTTTCATAGTTTTCTTCATTTCTTGAAAATCTTTTTATCTAAAAACAAAAATATCAAAATAAGACAATTTATATATCAGTCTGTCTATCTATCAATCTATCGGCCGGTCTGTTGATAAAAAGAAAAAAAAAACACTCTCTCTTTCAGACAATTGTCTATTTCAAAGAACACTTTTTTCAGACAACCTTTTATGCATTAATAAAAACATGTCATTCAGTTAGTCTATTTATTTATCTCTTAATCCATCATTGTCAAAAATATTTAAGAATTAATTGTTTGTCTTTAACGGATCGTCGATCAATTTATTAGTCTGTCTGTTTATTTAAAGGAAAAGAAAAATAATACCCCTCCTTCCCTCTTTTTCAGAGAATTTTTTTCTTCATGAATTAAAAAAATCATTTGTTCAAAAAATCCAAAATAACAATTTATATCAGGCTGTCTAGCGATCTATTTCTGTCTGTCTGTCTGTCTGTCTGTCTGTCTGTCTGTCTGTCTAATTCCCTAGCGTTGAAATTTTAATTAAAAAGTTTAATAAGCTAATGATAGCTGCCACATTCAGTTATTTGATGGACACGTAATATATAGTATTGCACAAGGACAATAAAAACTGGAAAGCTTGTTGTATATATATATATTTATATGACGATCTTTGTTGCTTTTATTGGCCTTGTACCATACGTTTTTTAATATATTTTTTCTTTATTTATCTGTCTGTCTAAATCCTTAGCAGTTAATTTTTAATTAAAAAAGGTTTCATAAGCAAGTGACAGCCGCCATATTTACTTATTTGATAGACACGTAATGTATGGTATGGCACAAGAACAATAAAAACTGGAAAGGTTGTAATATATATAAGACGATCTTTGTAGCTTTTATTGGCCTTGTACCATACTATGTTATTATAAGTTAAGATAATTTTTAAAAGTTTTCGAAGTCCGTGTATTTCTCGAAGAAATAAAAAAAAATCATCTGAAGAAATAGAAAAAAAATTATTTCAATGGATCAAAGGAGAAAGTTGAAAGTGATTGTGAAGGCGTCAAATTGGAAATCCCTTCCCCCCTTTCTCTCTTTCTGTTTCTTTTACCCTTTCTTTCCTTCCCTTTCTTGATAATCACTCTATCCTTCTTTTGATTTTTTTTATTTTTCTTTCCAGATTTTCTGAAGGAATTTTAAAAATGGCGATCAGTTTTAATGAAGAAAGATTCCTGTGTTCGAACTGTGAACAATATTTGGCATGTCTTCATTCTTAGTGTCGGTCATGCCTCGATATCCCCAATTCCACACCCCGGAGGGGACACGTGACAATTTGAGACTTTCACCATTTATGGTGAAGACCATGACGCGCCAAAACCTGGAATCCAAAGACTGGAGATGCGACTTCTGTTTTAATGACGACGGCACCGAATCCGCCGTTCAGATTTGGTGCCCGGATTATGAGAATCTTTTGTGACAGAAGTGCCAGAAATACCACAGGAGATACCACCCAACACACGAAACCAGGGACCTGGGCGGCATATCGAGGGGGTGAGGCTGTGGGGGTCCTCATGACGGACGAGTGTCGCCTGCACCGCAACCGGAAGGACGCCTTCTGCGACCGGTGCAACCTTTGCCTGTGTGACGCGTGTTACGGAGATCATGTGACCGCTTACCCCAGTTTCCGCCTCGGGCGCTGTCTCTGAGGGAGTAGGCGTCAAAAGAGAAAACGGTCGGCCCCACCCTGGAGCAAGAACTCCGTCAGTTGCAAATCCAGATCCTTGCAATGAACAAACAGACGAGGCGATCCATTGATCAATTGTCAATGGATTGCAGCTCGAAATGTTCCGAAATGTGAGAAGAGTTCGAGATATTCGTGGAAGAGACACGTCGAAGTTTGAAAGAGCTGTCCGACAATATGAGAGAAACGATCTCCAGACTTAAAGGAGGGAGAGAACCTTTTGAAAAAGGTCAAGATTTGGCGCCATAAAGTTGGCCAATTGTTCGGGGACGACGCCGAAGACGGGGACGTCGTTTGTGGATTACGGTTTGTGGGAGCGGAGCTTAGATCACGGTTCCTACAATCGTTTGGTCCCCCCCTCCACCTCCAAAAAAAAAGTAAAAAATCTGAATTGAAGGTGACATTTCCATTTTCAAAGTGGTGTCACGAATCCCTGGAGTCATTGAGAAAAGAAAAAAATCGCGTTGTTGATAGTCGGGACATCCGGGGTTTTACAGCTCCAAAGAGAATACCGTCTGCAGGATTCGAACCCAGGGTGGATTTCCTCGATTGTCGCTACCGACGACGACGATCATGTTTTTGTCGGCGATAGTTGGTATGGTACGGTGACAGAATTCGATGAGTCTGGGCAGTTGATTGTCCGATGTGAATTGACGGACGAAGATTTTCAATTCCTCCCCAAATACATTTGTTGCATTTCCAATGACATTTTCATCGTCTGTTGTCCTCATGGTGTGTGGCGGCAAAAGGTGTTTGACCGATGTGAAATGAGGGACGGAAAAAAGATGATCTTAGGTGGGGGATTTCCGGGCGGATTTTCCAGGACTTGTTTCGTAGGGAGTTTGTTAAGCGGGGAAGAATTTTCATTTTGGAGAGAAAAAAAATGCACCCACCTCCCATTTTTAGAAAAACAAAAAATAATTAACACAAATAAATGACTAAGCATTTACTATTTCCAATAAATAAGCTGAATTTAAGGTTTTTTTAAAATTTTTTTGTGTTTCGAATCAGGATTTTGCTAATTATGGTTTCCTATGTGCGTTGTGGTGCATTGGATATCGGCTCGGAACGAGAAATCAGGGAGCCGAGTTAGAATTCCAGCTGAATTCATTGCATTCACGTACGCGCAAATATCTTTGGGAAAGGTATTAATCCGCCTATTCCTTCCAGTTATGGGTTAAATAACAGGACAGATTGGATTCTATAGCCTTGGTCGGCAACCAGTCTACCGCAGAAAGCAATGGCAACCGACTGCGGGATAATCTTCTGTACAGTCAGTAATGTCTTTTTCGAGACATGATCGCCCAAGCTTGTATCACGTATAGCACTTAACTAACTGAATATAATAGTTGAAAATAGTTGAGGTTTCTAATGGGCATAAAGTGGGGGATCAGTTTTATATTGTTATAAAGTAATAAATTGATCCCCCACTAATTACTACTTAATAATATAATACATCTCTTCTGTCTCTAGCTATGAGTCAAATAACAGGACAGATTGGTTTCTATAGCCTTGGTCGGCAACCAGTCTACCGCAGAAAGCAATAGCAACCTACTGCGGGATAATCTTCTGCCCAGTCAGTCATGTCTCTATCGAGACATGATCGCCCAAGCGTGTATCACGTATGGCACTCACCTGACTGAAGGTATATTTTAGATTAAAAAACAAAATTTAGTATTGTGTGGATCATTTATTTTGGTAAAATAATTTTAAGCTATCAATAAAACATTGCAATTAATAAAATTTAAAGATTTATTCTTTTTTAATTCAGCCTGCTGTAAAAGATTGCTGTCTGCCAATTTAAATAATCTATGTTCCCACAATGGATTTTATACACAAAAAATAATTCTATATTCATTTTAAAAAAAACTACAATGTTTCATTTATAACTTATGCTCTATTATAACTTAAAAATTCATAATTATTTTAATAAATAAAAGACAAACACAAATTAGTTTTCTTAACTACAATATACTTTAATATACCATAATTACTTAATCATATTTATAGCATAAACGTTTCAGCCCTTTTACTCATGAAGTAATTTTAAAAAAAGTTCAACTTGATGTTAAAAATTATTTACCTATTTAAGTATTATGTGGTCCCACTAGTTACCTGACTCAGACAAAATAATTTTCTTTAAAATTTAATTAATAACTATGGTTTATTTATAACTTATACTCTAACATGAAAAATGAATATTAATTTAATAAAATAAAAAACCCACACAATACTAAATTGTTGTTCTAAATACAATATGACGAAGAATAATACAATTATTTACCCCTAATTCAGATTTAAACATTCTATCCCCTTTACTCATAGATACTTAAATAAAATCTATTGTTCAATAATAAAAAAAACACACCTAAAATCCAACTTCCTGATAAAAATTATTGTCTATCCATTTAAAAAATCTAAGATCTCACTATGTATTTTACCCTTTTCTTAACCCAAATGTTTATCTAAGCATAACAGACAAGGAGATACGATGATATACATTTCACTTGTTACGTAAACAACAATTTTCTTCCCGAATCGATCAAGCAAGACAAGATAGATAGATAGATAGATAGATAGATAGATAGATAGATAGATAGATAGATAGATAGATACCAGCAAACCGAAATAGATAGATACGAACAGACTGAGAGAAATAGTTTTTTTTTTTCTTTTTTTTAATATACACGAAAGCAGGTTCTCAAAAACGTGATCGGAGGGGCATAAAAAATTGTTTACATCCCAACCAAAGCAAAAATTTGGCAACAAGCTCATAAATCTGTCTGTATACATGTATGTATTTCTTTCTTTCTCTCTCACACACTCTCTCACACACTCTCAATCTCTTTCTCTCTCTCTCTCTCTCTCTCTCTCTCTCTCTCTCTGTCTATGTTAGCTGAAGTGTCTAAACTGAAATTGAGGACAGAGAGAGAGAGAGAGAGTTTAAATAAATTTAAATTAAATTTGTATTAAAAAGTGTTCAATACAATTATATTTTAGAACTTTTGAATGTTTTCCATTTGTAAACGAGTTATTACTCGACCTAGATTTCTACCATGGGTGGCGTCTTCAGACGATTTTTAAATATGTTATATATATATTTGGGCAACAATCTCCATTTTATATATATATATATATATATATATATATATATATATATATATATATATACATTTAGGCAGGTTTCATTCAAAACGACAGACAGGGTAACATGGTTAAGTTTTTATTTAAATTTTCATGTGATCTTATTATCTTTTCTTTTGAAGGCATAAATTATATATATATATATATATATATATATATATATATATATATATATATATGCTCTCACACCCTGATTGAGCATTCTGTAAGAATGTTAGACTTTGAAAAAGCAGTAGCTACTCTAGCATCTACGCATCGTTCATTCAGTAATGAATTAGAACACTCTCAACTATTGGCTCGTGTTTACATGGTATATCACACGCTAAAAGCTTGCTTTCTTCTACCAAGCCCAGAGTTAGAAGCACCGAATGATGTCAATTCGGTCGGGTTTCAATCCTGTCTAAAAGCAATCGTACTGATGAGCTGTGATACACCGAAACAGATTTGTCTGCGGATGACTATATATATATATATATATATATATATATATATATATATATATATATATTTGGGTAGTAAAATATATTTCTGAAATGAGGTATTTACAATATTTACATTATTCGGAAAAATGTCCTCGTCTTAGTTGCCATATGTACGACGTTTCGGCCGTTGTACGCTCCGGCTTTATTCAGGTGCTGGGAATTTTGAACTCAAACCTTTATTCCAGTCACTAGGGTATATGAACTCCATTCTTTTCGGAGTATTGCCTGTTTTGGAATAATTTATTTTCTTTCAGATTTGACCAGAAATAATTTGTTTTTAATATTGTCGGTTAGGCACCGTGGGTGAGAAAATGCACACCATGACGCAATTCACTTTCACAAAAATTTAGAATTGCTGTGTTCTACTGTTTTGTTTTAAAAATACATTTTTCTGTCATTTTAAATTTAATATGTTCCATATTTTTACTCTCTCTCTATATCACTCTCTCTTTCTCTCTCTCTCTGTCCTCAATTTCAGTTTAGATACTTTAGCTAAAATAGATTGTTTGCAACTGCTTGAAAAAGAGAGAGAGAGAGAGAGAGAGAGAAAGAGAGAGAGAGAGAGAAAGAGAAAGAGAGAGAGGATGTGAAAAAGTGAGAGAGAAATGGACATGTATACTGACAGATTTATGAGGATGTGTCCAAAATTTTGCTTTGGTTGGGATGTATACATTTTATTTTTGACCCCTCTGATCACGTTTTTGAAAACCTGTTTTCGCATATATTAAAAAAACTATCTCTCCCAGTTTGTTCATATCTACCTATTTCGGTATGTTCGCATCTATCTATCTATCTATCTATCTATCTATCTATCTATCTATCTATCTATCTATCTATCTATCTATCTATCTATCTATCTATCTCAGTCTGTTCATTTTCTATCTATCTATCTATCTATCTATCTATCTATCTATCTATCTATCTATCTATCATGTCCTGCTCGATCGAATCGGGAAGAAAATTGTTGTTTACGTGACTAGTAAAAATGTATGGCCCTGTCTGTCACGCTTCGATGGAGCGCGACACGGCAGTCGTTAAATGAATTATCAGCTTTGATTGCATTTGAAATGAGGACAATGACTAAAATTTTCTTATTGCTATATATCTATATAAAAACTTCTTTTCTATATTCAAAACGGAGTCAAAGTTAAAATAATTTCTGAAAAAGCTTTTCAAAGTTATATATCTTCTACAAATCTTTATTAATTTTCAAATATAAATTAAAAAAAAATCTATAAAATACTTCAAATGTACGATGATAACTTTGTAAAGGTTTGTTTAAAAATGTAAGAAGATCTACAATCATTTGAAATTGAGGAGAAAAATGAAATGAAAATCAATCCAGCTCGATTAAAATAAAATGTAAAATGATATAATACAAAGACTAAAGTTATTAGTTAGTAAATATGAAAAAAATAAAATAAAGAGAAATTATTAGTAATATAAATAATATAACACTGACTAGAAGACTGACTAGATAAAGTTTTTTTTTTTTTGAAACAACGACAAAAAAGTGAAACTAGTTGTCTTGGCAAAATTCAGAGAAATATGCGGTAAACCAAATTTAGGTACCTTTATTAAATTACTGTAAAAATGCTTAGTATGAACATAAAAGGCCCAGACTTAATAAAAATGATTTTTTTCCGTCATAATGTTTATCTTATTATAATTATTTGACTCCAAACTCACAGTTTTACTCGGTATTAGTGTCTCTCATGTCTACCACATAATAAATAATAAAACTCTTTTTCCTCACGTTTTCATGTTTCGCCATTTTACAAGTATTTTCGTATATAAAAATGTTAGAAGGTTTAATTAAAAAATTGACCTAAATTTATAATTTTCTAAATTTCTCCGATCAAAACAATTTTCACTTCGTTCAGCCATCATGAAATCACTTTCTAATTTCTTTTAGCTTTTAATTTCAAATATAAGTTAATGTTGATTTTAATTCCGATTAAATATCCAGCCAACTTAAGAATGAAAACTTAACAAATCTTTACTAATTAATATTTAATTACTTGTTAACTTCTTATACGTACCGCCTTGAAAAACAAATAATGAAAAAAAAATCAAACTGACAATCCTTAAATTGAATGAACACAATTGTATTGTTTGAGAGCGAGTGAGTGTGAGTTAAAAAGAGAGAGAGAAATGGAGATGTGTCATAATCAAAATTATCCTTTTAATAAAAAGAAATTATTTGTAAAAAGTAATCGAGGTCAAAGGTAATCATTGAATTTTCTTTCATTTACATTTGACAAGAAATAAAATAAAAATACGAATTTAATTTCAAAATTTTTTTCGACATTTTCGTTTTATTTGCATATAAAATTACATGTTGCTTCTCTCTTTCCCTCTCTTTGTGAAACGTATAACACGTGATAAAACTCTCATGTCCAGTGGCGTGTTATTTCTCATCCAATGAAATGCCTTATATTCCGGTGACGTCATCCGTCCAATCCTCCACGATTTTCAGTCTCTTCGCCAGAATTCAAAGACGAAGCTTCAAGTTTTATTCGCTCTCGTATTTTGACGAAAACCAATTTTCAGCCAAATTGAAAAATCAAATTCAAATGTAAGTAAGAATTTTCTCCATTTCCAAATCATCCAATCTTCTTTCCCTTCTTATTTTTCAATCATTTCATCCCCGACAGAAAAGACAATTAATAAGAATTATTGGCTTTAGTTTCATGAAAAAGCAACCACGCCCTATTTTGTCTGTCTGTCTTCATTTTTGATTTACTTGCCTGGCTTTAAATTAAGGGAAGGATTCAAAATCACAATCAGGGGTCATCTTTTTATTAAATAGATCTTTTTTATTTTTTATTTTTTTCGAACCAAAATAGCAGAATTTGTATCTATCGATCGATTTATTTATCTGTCTGTCTAATTTTTTCATGATAAATTACGTTCAGTAAGCAGACAATAAATTCATCTCCACAGATTTTACGGACACGTAAGATATATCCTGGCACAAGGCCAGTAAAAACAGGAAAGATTGTAATTTATATAATGAAAAAAAAAGAACCACGCCCTAATTGTTTTTTCTTTCAGTTTATAATACTTGCTTTATCTATCTATCTATCTATCTATCTATCTATCTATCTATCTATCTATCTATCTTTTTTTCATTATTGACAATCATTTTGTCTAAAAAAATCTCAAAATAAACAATTTTTTTATGTGTGAGTGTATCTATATGTGTGTGAGCGTGTATAAACATACATATGAATTTAAGTATATGTATGTACATATACATAATTTTATATGTATATATGAGTGCGTGTGTGTACGTATGCCTGTATAATAGATGTAAATTTATTGATCCTTATATTTGTGTAAGTATATATATATTTGTGCGTGTGTGTGTTTTCGTGCGTGTGTTTGAGTGTGTATGTTTTACTCTCTCTCTCTCTCTCTCCTGTCTCTCGCTCACTCTGTGTTTTTGTGTGAGTGTTTGTGTGTGTGTGTGTGTCACATCTACAAACACACTTTTTCTCTTCAGTTTAGGTGAGAAAGAGTAAAGGAATTCGCCCCTCTCTCATGGTTACTTGTCCTCCCTCTTGTTTCTCTCTTTCCCCACTCTTCCTCCCACTTATAAACACGTAATTCAAAACTCCAGTCGCCTGTTATGTTTCGTCCAATCAAATGCCTTATATTCCAGTGACGCCATCTGTACGTCATTTGCGCTTTAACATTCGTTCCAGAAAATTCGACAAAGAAACTTGTTTTATTTTTGTCTCCCATTTTTTTGCCGAAAACCAATTTTCAGCCAAATTGAAAAAATCCAAATCAAATGTAAGTAAGAATTTTCTCCATTTCCAAATCATCCAATCTTCTTTCCCTTCTTATTTTTCAATCATTTCATCCCCGACAGAAAAGACAATTAATAAGAATAATTTGCTTTTTAGTTTCATGAAAAAACAACCACGCCCTAATTTGTCTGTCTGTCTTCATATTTTATTTACTTGTCTGGCTTTAAATTAAGGGAAGGATTCAAAATCACAATTAGGGGCCATCTTTTTATTGAATAGATCCTTTATTGATTTATTTTTTTGCCTTTTTTTCAGTCCAAAATGGCAGAATTTGTATCTTTGATCTTTTTATTTATCTGTCTGTCTAATTTTTCATGAAATTAATGCGTTCAGTAATAAGTCGATAAATTCATTTCTAATTATTTAATGGACACGTAAAATATATTATGGCACAAGGCCAGTAAAAACAGGAAAGATTGTAATTTATATATTGAAAAAAAAACACGCCCTAATTGTTTTTTCTTTCAGTTTATAATACTTGCTCTATCTATCTATCTATCTATCTATCTATCTATCTATCTATCTATCTATCTATCTATCTATCTGTCTATTTTTTCTTCATTAATGACAATAATTTTGTCGAAAAAATGTCAAAATAGACAATTTATTGATGTGTGAGTTTATCTATATGAGTGTGAGCGTGTATGTATAGACATAAATATTTAAGTTTATATATATATATATATACATATACATCATTATATATGTTTATATGAGTGCATGTGTGTACGTATGCCTATATGATAGATGTAAATTTATTGATCCGTATATTTGTGTATGCATATATATGTGTGTGTGTGTGTGTGTGTGTGTTTTCATGCTTCTGTTTGAGTGTGTATGTTTCTCTCTCTCTCTCTCTCTCTCTCTCTCTCTCTCTCTCCCTCCTCTCTCTATCTCTCTCTCTGTGTCACATACACCAAAACAATTTTTCTCTTCAATTTAGGTTAGAAAAATAAGGGAATTCGTCCCCCTCTCATGGTTACTCCCTCTTGTTTCTCTCTTTCCCCACTCTTCTTTTTGTTGTAGAAATTAGTTTTCAAATTATTAATTTAGTTGAATTTTTAAAATAAATAGTTTACTAGAAAGTAAAAATGTTCCCCTCTTTAATCGATAGATGTTCTTCCTTGCTTCTCTCTTTCCCTCGTCTTAATGTGTGTATAGTTGTAAATTTATTGTTTCATTTATGTGTGAGTGTATCTATATGTGTGTGAGCGTGTATAAACATACATATGTTTTTAATATACATCTATATATATATATATATATATATATATATATATATAATTTTATTTGTGTGTGTATGTATGTCTATAATAGTTGTAAATTTATTGATCTTTAAATTTGTGTAGGTATATGTGTGTGTGTGTGTTTCCGTGTGTGTGTTTGAGTGTGTATGTTTCTATGTAATATTTAATTTAACAGAAATTAAATCCTGTTTTGAAAAGATGTGCTCCACATTTTTACTCTCTCTCTCTCTTTCTCTCTTACACACTCTCTTCAAATTTAGGTTAGAAAAAGTAAAAGAATTCACCCCTCTCTCATTGTTCTTATGTCCTCCGTTTCCGCACTCTTCCTCCCACTTATAAACGCGTAAAACAAAACTCCAGTGACGTGTTATGTTTCGTCCAATCAAATGCCTTATATTCCAGTGACGTCATCCGTACGTCATTTGCGCTTTAACATTCGTTCCTGAAAATTCGACGAAGAAACTTGTTTTATTTTTGTCTCCCGTTTTTTTGCCGAAAACCAATTTTCACCCAAATTGAAATCGAAATCAAGTGTTTGCTTTTCTTTCGTCGTTTTTATTTCGCTTGGACAAAATTTGTAAGAATTCGGAAAATTCGGTCCGTTTATCCATTTATTTATTTAAAAGAAAAGAAATTCCTTTTTCCCTTTTTTTATAGACGGACATTTTTTGTCTGTTTATTTGTATAACATAAAAAAATCCCGCCTTTTCTCTTTGAAAATTTTCTTCATTCATGAAAATCTTTTTATCTAAAAAAAAAATATATATATATATATTAAAATAAAATAATTTATATCACTCTGTCTATCTATCAATCTATCGCCCTGTCTGTCTATTAAAAGAAAAAAAAAACCCGCTCTCTCATTCAGACAATTTTTTTATCTGTCTAATAAGCAGACGATAACCGGCCGCCATAATAAATTATATAACATCTGATAATATATAGTATGGCACAAGGTCAATAAAAAAGATCCGTCTGTCTATTTCAAAGAAATTTTTTTCAGATAATCTTTTCTGCATTAATAAAAAATATTGTTTTGGTAAAAATCAAACAATTTCTATCATTCACTTCCAGTTTATTTATTTATCTCTCAATCCATCATTGTCAAAAATATTTAAGAATTATAATTGTCTGTCTTTAACGGATTGTCGATCAATTTATTAGTCTGTCTGTTTATTTAAAAGAAAAGAAAAATAATCTCCCTCCATCAATCTCTTTCGGAGAATCTTTTTTCTTCATTAATAAAATCAAATCCAAAATAACAATTTATATCAGTCTGTCTGTCGATCTATTTATTTATCTGTCTGTCTGTCTAAATCCCTAGCGCTAAATTTTTAATTAAAAAAGGTTTAATAAGCTAATAATAGCCGCCATTTGATAGACAATTATATATAGTATGGCACAAGGACAATAAAAATTGGAAAGATATATATATATATATGACGATCTTTGTTACTTTTATTGGCCTTGTGCCATACTAAGCTGTGATAAATGAAGATATTTTTAAAAATTATTTGAAGTCCGTGTATTTTTCGAAGAAAGTAAAAATCATCTGAAGAAATAGAAAAAAATAATTATTTTAATGGATAAAAGGAAAAAGTTAAAAGTGATTGTGAAGGCGTCAGATTGGAAATCCCTTCCCCCTTTCTCTATAGCTTTTACCCTTTCTTCCTTTCTTTCTTTCTTGATAATCACTCTATCCTTCTTTTGACCTTTTTTTATTTTTCTTTCCAGATTTTCTGAAGGAATTTTACAAATGGCGGCCAGTTTTAATGAAAGATTCCCGTGTTCGAACTGCGACCAAAATTTAGATCTCTCCTCGAAGACATTGGCATGTCTTCATTCTTTGTGTCAGTCATGCCTTGATGTCCAATTCGAAGCAGCGACAAAGGACGACGTCAAATGTCCCCAGTGTCACACCCCGGTGGGGTCACGTGATATTTTAAGTCTTTCACCATTCTTGGTGAAGATTATGACGCGCCAAAACCTGGAATTAAAAGAATGGAGATGCGACGTGTGTTTTGAAAACGACGGCACCGAATCGACCGTCAAGATTTGGTGCCCGGATTCTCAAAAACTGTTGTGCCAGAATTGTGCGAGATTCCACGAGAAATTTCAAGCAACACACGAAACCAGGGACCTGAGCGGCATGTCGAGGGGTGAGGCCGTGGGGGTCCTCATAACAGACGAGTGTCGCCTGCACCACAAACGGAAGGACGCTTTCTGCGCCCGATGCAACCTTTGTCTGTGTGACGCGTGCTACAGGGATCACGTGACCTCTTCCCCCGGGTGTCCGCCTCGGCCGCTGTCCGTGAGGGAGGAGGCGTCGAGGGAGAAGACGGCCGGCCCCACCCTGGAGCAAGAACTCCGTCAGATGGAAATCCAGATCCTTGCAATGAACGAACAGACGAGGCGATCCATTGACCAACTGTCAATGGATTGCGACTTGAAATGTTCCGAAATGTGGGAAGATTTCGAGACGTTCGTGGAAGAGACGCGTCGGTGTTTGAAAGAGCTGTCCGACAATATGAGAAAGCCGTTAGAAAAATGGCGCCTCTCCCTAAAGGAGGGTGAAGACCTTTTGAAAAAGGTCAAGATTTGGCGCCATAATGTTGGCCAATTGTTGGGGGACGACGCAGAGGACGGGGACGTCGTTTGCGGTTTACGGTTGGTGGGAGCGGAGCTTAGATTGCGGCGCCCACAATCGTTTGCCCCCCTCCACCAAACATCGGAATTGACGGTGACATTTCCATTTTCAAAATGGTGTCACGAATCTTTGGAGTCACTTAGAAAAGAAATAATAGAGTTTACGAGGGTCGCGACATCCGGGGATTTACAGCTCCAAAAAGAATACCGTCTCCACGATTCGAACCTGAGGAGGATATACACGATTCTCGCCACCGGCGAAGACGATCATGTCTTTGCCTGCGATTGGGACGACCGTTCGGTGAAGGAATTCAATGAGTTTGGGGAGTTGATTGGCCGATGGGAATTGAGGGACGGAGGAGAGAGATTCCACCCCTGGGACATTTGTCGCCTTTCCCAAGACATTTTCGTCGTCTGTTGTCCTGGGGGTGAGGATGAGGGTGAGGAGGGGGAAGAATTTTCTTTTTGAAGAGAAAAAAACGCCCCCCCATTTTTAGAAAAACAAAAAGTAATTCACACAGAAAATGACTTTCGTTCTTTGTGTCAATTTCAACAACAAATTTTCACTTGTGACGACGAATTTGAAGAAATTGTTTGTTTTTCGGAAACCGGAGCCGAAATCAAAAGAATTGACCTTGGGATGTGGGAGGGGAGTGGGTGGGGTGCTGGTCACCCCCTCCTTCGTGCCGATCCGACGACTTGGAATTTGTGGGGGACGAGACTTCAAATGTCGAAAATCTTCCTTTTTAGTCAAAAGGGAGAAATTCTTAAAAAAATAAAAATTAAAGAAGAAATTCTGAATTTCACTCCAAATAAATTTCAACTTTTTTATTTTGTTACAAACAAAGGAATTTTTTCCGCTTTGTCGGAAAAAGTTCTGTACAAATTCCCACAAGAATCACAATATTATCCAAAGATTTTTCTTTCCCAACAAAAATTGTTTATTTATTTTCGAAACGATCAAAAAAATTTAATAAAAATTTTCAAAATTCGTTAAAAAAAAGAATTTTAAAAATTGAAATTTATTTTTAATTTTGCAATTAAAATTAATTTAATTTTTGTGTTGTTTTCATTTTTTAATTCTGAAATTTATAAACTTTTTTATGATTTCAAAATATGAGTCGAGGTAAAAATATTGAAAAAAAAGTAATATTTCGTAATATGAATGAAGACAAAAATTATGTCTACATTTCTGAGATGAGGAAATATTTACATTATTCGGACGATTATCCTCATCTTTGTTGTTATTTGTACGACGTTTCAGCCGTTGTAATCTGCGGCCTTCTTCTGTGGCTAAGAATTTCGAACAAAACTTTCTTTTTTTTTTTTTTTGACAGCTTTTACTCCGACCATCAATGTTTGACAGAAGATGTGCAAATAAAGTTGGTTTTATTAAACTTTTTTTTTCTGTCTGTTATTTTTTTTTGTGATGTCTGTCAATTTTCTTAAATTTTTAATTTTTATTTATTTATTTTATTTTATTTTTTATTTTTTTCGCCGTCAAAAACAGATTTAAAATTTTTTTAAAAAGATATTTACACTCCGATATTGATAAGAAATTGGAGAGAAAAAGCAAAGAAAAGTTTGGGATGATTGTATTTTGTGGCCAAAATTTCAGACGGAAATTCCAAGTAGGTTTTTCATGGTTGTGGTGATGGAAACTTTTGAAATAAGTTTCCAGCAACAATTCGATATTTCATTCTATCTTTTTAAATTTAGGAGAAAAGTTCTAGAATTGATGACAATTAATAGCTTCTAAAAATCAATAAACCGAGTTTAAATTCAAGACAATGTCTGTATCGTCCGGTTTTTAACTCTTTCCCTTCACTCCCCCTTCCCCCCCTCTCTCTTTGTCTTTCTGTCGCTCTTTCTCTCTTTTTCTTTTTCTATTTGTTTTTCTCTCAACATCTGAGAGGGAAAAAAAAGGAGAAAAGCTAATAACGGTCCAAGGGAGATAACTCTGCTGATTTCCATCTAAATTTTAAAGAATATAATTTTTATTTCACTTTTAAATTAATATAATTACAAACGAATACAATTAAAGCTTCTATTGCAACTAAAGGTGGGGGGTCAGTTTTCTATTGTTATTCATTAATAAACAGATCCCCCCTAGCATTAACACCCCTCAATATAATTGGTATTTTTCTTACGACAATGGTGTCCTTAATAAATCCCGTTTATAAATAAAGTATTTTATTAAATTATCTAAGCAACAATTTACGAAAAATATCAATTTTTCAGTTATTTTTATCGAATTATTTTCAGAACGGGACGAATTTTCAGTCTGCAAAGTTGTTATTTTTTTTAATAACAGATTCGAAATTATTGGAATTTTCTTTTCAATCCGATAATTTCTGATCTTTAACGACTTTTTTCGAACAGGAGTAGCGATTTTGACTTTCATTTCGGTGACACCAATAATATTATATCTAAAAAGTAACTAATAAATGTCTATGGTATTGCTTTAAATGTCTTAAAAGACTTAATTTAGGCTAAAGTCAAGCCATTGAATATATAAGTTAAAACTGTTATTTTATCTTGAATTAATTACAAATTAGAACATTTAATATGTAAAATATAAATGAAGCTTTAAATAAAACGCAAAGTTTTAAAACGCTTCAACAAAAAATAGTAGCAATTATGTACTACTTATTACCGGAAAATTCCGAATACGTAATTTAGTTTGTTACGCACAGTTTTTTCTCACAGTTAACAAAAAAGACAGAGGTTAGTAATATCTACCTCTAAATATAAAGTAAAAGAGGCATTGAATATCCGAAATAGATACCAAAATTTTCCTCTAAATATTTAAGCTGCTGAATTTACAACTTAGAAAATAAAAAATGATTTCACTTATAGTGAAATATAATAGAATCTGAAACGTCCATCAACTGGAATCGTTAAAAGATTCTTGAATTAAAATGAAGAGGATTTGGATTATCTTATAGATACCAAAAACTTCCTCCAAATATCTAAGCTGCTGAATTTACAACTTAGAAAATAAATAACGATTTCACTTATTGTGAAACCGGAGAAAATCTGATACGTCTGAACGTTGGAAACGACCAAGAAATTTTAATTAAAATTGGTTCTCTTAGCAAAGAGGAAAACCCTTACAAACAACAAATATTATTCGCGCCAACAAAACACCAGGTGTTAACTACGCGTTCTTTACCATATTTGTATCAAGGGAACGCCCTTCCAAATACGTATCAAGGGAACGCCCATTTTCCCAAATACGTATCAAGGGAACGCCCATTTTCCCAAATACGTATCAAGGGAACGCCCTTCCAAATTACACTTGATACACTTAACAAGTGTTTGCAGCAAATAGTTTAAAAAGAAAAAAAAACAGCTATAGACCCTCTAATAATATTATTAAACATTATATGTGGGCCACATCGGCTGCTAAATTTTTACTGGAATAGTCTAATCTAATCAACTTGGTATTATTATTATTAGTTAAATCAGGAGAATAATGCTAAGACTCACCAACAACAACTTGTGTTTGATGGTTGTGTGTTAAAGACAATTCCAAAGGATAAAGATGTTTGATGGAATGAATTTGAATATTTCCATCACCCTTTTTGATATTGGCAGAACGCACATTACCATCGTCATCAATTATCAAATCTACGACTCTACCCAAAATCCAATAGGGTCGAGTTTTAGCGGGATTTTTAATTAACACTACGTCATCAACCCTCAGTTTATAAAAAAAATTTTGTTGGTGTAGGTTTTTACATTGTTCTCTCAAGTTAAGAAGGTATTCATCATACCAACATTTGTAAAAAAAATTTTAATAATTTATCTCTAATATTGAGAGAAATTACAATATCTTGTATATTAGGAATTATAAAGATAGTATTACTTTTTTCCAACTTGAACATTAGGCCTTCTTTAATGTAGGGATTAATGAAATTAATCGGTGAAATAATATCTACTCCTGAATCAGATGAACATCTGTAAGTAAGAGTTTTCGAATTTATAGCATTTTGAATATCTGACAATAAAGTTAGCAGCTCATAAAAATTCAACTTGGTTCTACCAATTGATTTATACAAACAGATTTTGAAAGTTTTGATCATTCTCTCCCATACGCAACCAAACCAAGGAGAATAAAGAGGGATAGTCAGATGCTTAATCTGGAAGATACCAAAATCTATACTGGTAGTCGGAAGAGTTTAAAAACTGATTTATAATGTTGCAACCAGAAATAAATGATCTTGAATTATCACTATATAGGTATTCGGGAATAGCATAAAGATTTGAAAATCTGATTAATGCCAAAACAAAAGATTTCATGTTCATATCTTTCAACATTTCAATATGTATAGCCCTTACATTAAGGCAAGTGTATACAAGCAAGTAGACTTTTATATTTACTTCTTTTCTATAAACCCATAAATGACCAGCGAAATCCATTCCAGTATGGAGGAAAGGCCTTACGAAATTTACCCTATATTTAGGTAAATTAGTCAACTTAGGATATTTAAAAGAAAGAGCATTATATTTTTTACACACAAAACAATTAGCTAAATAAGCTTTAACAGATTGTCTAGCTTGTGGTATCCAATAACCACTTAATCTCAGGCGAGACAGAGTAGCAGCAATGCCCAAATGTCTACATCCTTCATATGTATCGATAATCACCATACCAGTGAAGGCGCTATATTTGGGGAGAATAATAGGATGTTTAACCTCAAAGGTTATATTAAAGGATTTATCAATCCTGGCTCGAGACCGTATAATTCCATCCCGATCTTGGGAATAATCCCAACTCGTTAACAAGTTTTGGTACATCTTTACCATTAGGATTGTTTAGAAATTCTATTTCAGATCTATAATACTTTTCTTGCACCAATTTTAGAAGATATAATTTCGCATCGTGGGAAGAATCTGATATTGAACATTTAAGCTTATTAACAAATCTGAACACTAAAGTAACGATTCTCACTAACTTAGATAACTTAGAATACTTATCCAAATTCACTATACCAATTTTCTTCACAGGATAGGAAGTAGTCTTACATAGTACTAAGGTACGCAATTCTTTCTTGACATCTTCTCTGAGACAATTTAAATCACTAGCAGGTCACTTCACAGGATTTTCACTTATTCATACAGGACCCTTTAACCAAAAGTCAAAACAGGTCTTAAATTTATTGATAGATAGACCTCTAATAATAATGTCAGCAGGATTTTGCGATGAAGGAACGTATCTAAAACATGCGTCTATACCATATTTAGAAGATAACTCTTTCCTAAATAGATTAATATCTTTTAGTCTGTTGCTGACAAAAGTATTTTTGCAATTAGCCTTTGAAGTTAATAACCAAGCTAAGACGACTTGAGCATCTACAGCTACTAAAACATTTTTAATTTCAAGTCGGCAAATTATATTACAAAGTCATTTCAAACATTTAAACGCCAGATATACAGCCAACAATTCCAGTGTAGAAAGAGATTTCTGAATCATTTGGCAAAAAATAGAGAAGATTTACCCTCCTGTACCATATAAATCGCACAACCATAGGCAGATTTAGATGCATCACAAAATACAAATATATCAATAGGTAAATCACCCCTGATCACAAATCTAGGAAACTCCAACTTCCTTAACATGGTTAATTCTGGAGCTAAATTTGTCCACTCTTTAACTTTTTCAGCCGGTATTATTTAATCCCAACCAAGTTTCAATTTTCATAAATCACGCAGCGATAATTTTCCTCTTACTGTTACTGGTAGGCATAACGAAAGAGGATCAAATACCCCAGCAGTTTGAGTCAATATCTTCCTTTTCGTATTTGCCGAAGAATCTATATTCTTAACGTTCTACATCCTTAAGATTATTATAACTATAACCTAACATTTTAATTAAGTTACTTCCATGCTCTATCAATGTATTGTCAGCAACCATTTGATTCCTTAGTTTATCTGAATTTGAATTACAAGACCTAAGGTGAAAATTACCTTCACCCATAATACTAACAGAGTCACAATAGTTCTTCAATAGCGAATCAGGAGAATTATTAGTGAAAATTAAGTTATCCACATGAAATCTCGTACTTAACATTTTCGCACATTCATTGTTCGGATAAACTTTTAAATGAAATTGAATAATAAAATTAAGTATAAAGGGGCTACAAAACCAAAAATCAACGTCGTATATCTGTAACAGACCAACTGACCCTTAATTTTCATGAAAAAAACAGAACCTGTTCTTATCCTTTTCATTTTTTAATTTGATCATCAGGAAGGCCTTGCGGATGTCAACTAGAAAAACATATTTGTTACTACGGAAATAAATTAAGATATCCAGTATATTTTTCATTAGATTTATTCCTGGATATACAGCTTCGTTTAAAGAGGGAGCTTCATTTGTTTTTAGTGAACCATTAAAAACAGGCCTAATTTTAGTAGAACACAGTTCATTTTCTTTTATCACTGGACGATGAGGGATCCATATATATTCATTATAATCTTCGGGCGATACTATGAATCGCTCTATTATAATACCCTCCATTTCTTGTGCAAGAAACGTTTCCGTGTAACTGTCTATAAGACCGTTCATTTCTAGAGAACTCAGTACTCTATATAAAACGCTTAAAGAAACATTATAGTTCGAAGGTACTTTACTAAGTTTTTCTTAGGTATTATCTTTATAGACGATGGAATTTTGGTATTCTATAATTTTCTGGTGAACATACCCGTTTAAAGACTCTTCCTGTAAACCAATTGCTTCCAGAAAAAACATCTATTTCAAATTCCTTCTCAACTTAACCATTCTCGAAAATACTCTCAAATGGATCAGCATAAAATGCTTTTGGGTTCAAAGTGAAATTAACTAAATTGTTAATTTCACTTTGATTATGAGCTGATAAAATATTGTAGTTGTTTTCGGAAACATTTATATTACCATCCGAAATTTTTTGTTCAAGTAAAAAACAGGATATATTTCAAAAGGGAATCATCCCAGAGGAAATTTTCCAAGCTACTCCTCTAAAGCAATTTATAATCCTTAGAGGTTCTAAGTATTGAATCACATCAATACCAATTAGACCATCAACATTGATGGTATTATTCGTTAAGTTAGAGAAATTTGCGACCACTTTAATACCAGCATCGCTAAAGTTCTGAACAACTTCGGCTAAATGCTTTACCGAAAAATCGAGACAAAGATTGTCGGCAATCAAAATATTGTGAACTATATTATTATAACCCACTACTAAATTTAAACTAATCTCTCCAAAGGATTTGATTAACAAAAGTTTTTATATCTGAATTTCTTCTGAGGGAGATCTTCAAATGATATGGCCAGATTTTCTAATACTGTAGCTGAAAAATATGACCTCTGACTTCCAGAGTCAATCAAACAGTTAAAATTTAAGGTGTTATTATATTTAATTACCTTAACCTGTACTATTGGAAGGAGAAGGTCATGTTCTAAAAGAGCAGAGCTCACACAAGTATTTGAACATGATGTAGTGACCTCATTGTGACACAGTGCCGAAAAATGAGTTTTTTCATTGCACAATTTACATGGTTTAAATAACTCTTTGATACCTAAACACTGTTTAGAAGAATGACCTGGTTTTGCACAACGGCCACATGAACCTAGATCCGAACATCTCTTTAATTTAGACTCGACTGAGGGATATTTACTGCAATATGACATTTCATGCAAGTTTGTCGGGCATAAATAGCATTTATACTTCTGCTTAGCTAACGATGTATGGAAGTTTTGTGGGCACGTCTTGGTCGACTTGTGGCATTGCGTAACAATAGGTTTATTATGAAGTTGAAATAAAGGGTTTAATAGCATTTCTAGAAGAAGTATAATCTACTTTTTCAATAATGCCCGAAAACTGAAATAGTATAAAATTTAGACCGGGATAATTTGTACCAGCCATATTTATAAATTCCCTTTTTAAAATATTGGGCAATTTATTAAGAATTATGTGACTCATTAAATCACAACCAGCAGATCCCTTGTCAAAAAAATCCAAATCAAAGGATGACTTAAGCTCAGTCAAATCAGCTTTAAATTTTATAAAAAAAAATGTTGACTGGCACAAGGTCATGGTCACTATTAAATTTTATATTTACAATGTCATTAAAGATACATTTTTAATGAGACCTAAATCTAAAAATTCTGCTTTTAGAAGGTCTATAGCAATACAATAGTTTACATCTGATATAGACAGATGTTGAATAATTTGTAAAGGATAACCTCTTAGGTAACCTTTTAAAATCTATAATTTGCATGAGTTGGCCTTAACAGTACACACAAAGTTTTCAAATTGAGTCAAAAATTTTTTGAAAGCAAACCTATCTTTCTCATTTCCTTGGAAAACAGGACAGCTCATCTTGGGCAACCATGCAGCAGGTAGTAACATCATGGGATGAATTTCTAGAGTCAGAAGGCTGGGCTCTTGAAGAGGTTTCTCCATCAATTCCAAATGTCGTCTGCATTTCCAGTAGCTTCGTCTCGAATCTTCTTCGAAAAACCAAACATTCATTCACTACAGTCGTCTGCATCTTGATCTTTGTCCCAATGTAGATTTAGCAGATCATCAATCTTACTGTCAATTTTTTCCAAGAAGGAAAATATGTTTTTTTAAAAACAGTAAAAGATTGTTCATTTTCTTCCTCAATAGAAAATAAACTAAAATTACGGCTAACAGTAGCCTTTAAAAACTCAATGTTTTTAATCATCTTTGCACAACTCCTTTTAAATTCTACAGCCATAGTGAAATGCAAATTACAAAAATAAATATATCTGTTACGAAAACGCTTACCTAATGAATTGGATCACAGAACTATAATTCTAGCATAGCACTAATGAATAAGTGCAGGCTTTCTTATGAAACATAAAAGACAAAAAACTTTAGACAAAGTCTATCCTTTGAAGAAAAACCAGATATCTTGAGAAGAAATCCCGTTTTTCAAGCAAAAAGCCTAGTCATTTCTGCAAAAATGAAAAAAAAAAAGAATCAGTAAAAAAAAAAATCAGTAAGAGAAAATCAGGAAGATCAAAATAATCAGTATCATCTGTTACCTAAACATATAGAACCATGAATTCTGAGGATCCAATACAAACATCAAATTTATTCAAATAAAGAACAATATTACAAATAATTTGCATAAATGTCCTTATACAGAATTGTAACAGATTTTAAAAATAAATGTTTAATAAAAAGAAATATATATTTTTTCTTATGAGAAATAAATAACCTTCCATTTATTTCCCTTTAACCGACTGTATTACTTCTTATATTAAATTTGTTTACGTTGAAAATGTTTAAACGTAACATTTTAATTTGTCCTTTTATAATAAAAAGGGACAATATATGAAAAATCTCAGTATTTAATCCTGAGATATATTATACAATGTTTTACTTATAGTAAAAACATTACATAGGTTCTTTCTAATTTTGAATATTTTGCACAATCAAGTACGCAAAATGTAAATATTAAAGATGCATAAACCTTATGGGTTAAAGGCAAGTTTTCATATTAAAATTTGACTTAAATAACGTGCCAGCGCGGTGTATTTTATTTTTTCAAGATTTTTAAAAACAGAAATTTGGCTCCTGGTTACGGAATGTGTCAATCAATCAAAAATGGCGGTATTTTTCAAAAAAATTGAAAAAAATTTAAAATTTTAGATTTCAATCATTTGGTTAAAAATACACTAGTATGTTTTTTGCTTACTAGAATTATTAAATTTAATCTCTTGGCTTTCAATTAAAGCTAATTTTAAAGCTTGAAGATAACTTATTTATTTTTAAAATTTCAATTTAAATTTAGGTATAGAAAAAAATGACTGGACTCCAGTGGAGGCACCTAAACCTCCAATCAATTTTTAAAATGAAAATTTTAAAATAAATATTCTATCTTCAAGCTTTAAAATTAGGTCTATTTGAAAGCCAAGGGATTAAAGTTAGTAATTCCAGTAATCAAAATACACTGGTGTATTTTAAACTAAAATTATGTCAATTGGTATCCGAAATCTTTCGAAAAAACAAAACAAAAATTTAAATTTTCCGCCATTTTTTGAAACTTTTGATTGATCGACACATTACGTCAACAGTAGCCAACTATCTGTTTAAAAAATCTTGAAAAAATTAAATATACATCGCAGACACGTTTTTAAAGTCCATTGTTTAAATTGAAACTTACCTTAATCTGATTTCACACAATAGTAATTCCTTACTTTATGAAATTTAAGACAGAAACCTTATCTTAAATACAGTAGTCCTGTCATCAACGTAATACGAGGTGATGATTGATTGAATATGACAGCTTCCGGCTGGCAGCAACACAAGTATGGCGTCCGGAAGTGCCAAATTTTTATGTATAAAAAAAAACGGTTTCTGTTTTTTAACTGCATATTTAACCATAACATAATATTTTCATCAATTACATAATATTTTATACAATGTTCGTTTAGCGTTATAGCTAGATGAATGAATATGCTTTCTGAATAAAAAAAAGTTAAAATTTCTTTTAAAATAGTGTCACGGGACCTTTTACAGATATATATCACGTATGACCACCCGTACAAACAAAAAACGGGGAAAAAATTAACAGGTTTTAATTAATTTACAAAAATGGAGCACCCCTTTTTAAAGTAACTGTTTAAATTTTTCGATTAATAAATATATTTGCCACACATTAATTAAAAAAATCTGAGGGACCTATAAGGAGGAAATTGTAAAAGACTTACGAAACTTTTAATAAAAAATAAAATAAAATAATAAAAATAAAAACAATTCTTGAAAAAATTCATTACTAACGGAAATTTTTTTTCTATTCAGACTACGATATAATTTTAATTTATAAAAGCAATTAAAAGTTTATTCAAATAAAAAATGGCATAGTTTTATTGCATTTTTGTTATCGCACTTCGGAGCAGATTTTCTTATAAAGGGAAGTTTTTTAAGAAAAAAAGACAGTTGATTAGCATTCTCCAATGACTCCTGAATTTAATTAAAACTATCGATATGTTGTGACCTAGTCGCATTTTTCGACATTTCTGAAAATTAAATGGTGGAAGGTAACAAATTAAAAAAAATGTTTTTAACAATATTTTCTAAAAATAATTATTTCGAAACCTATTTCAGTGATTTATGAATAAGTCCTGAAATTTTCATCAAAATCAGACAATTATTTGCTTTTTGCAAGAATTTCCAAATTAATGAGTTTTTCACAGGCAAAAAATGCCTTCGCGTAATATTACGTTTTGACGTAATAAAATCTCGCGTCAATTTATCCCTCTCACTGACGAGAGAAAAAAAAATTGTTCTTCCACTAAATGAGCCTGTTAGAACCTACTAAAATAATTTTAAAAAATTGTAAAAATAATTAAAAAATACTTTGATTTATTCTCTTCATTATAGCATCAACATTTTGCCGATAAAACTTTGTTTTTATTTAGTTTGATGCCTTTTCCTTTAGACTATGCTGCTTTTTCCAGCGAACAAGCAGAAATCCCAGAAATTTCCAATAAAAAAAAATAAATAAATACGGTAGCCCTTTTTTTTGTTATGTAAGTCATGGAGGTGTTAACAGATGACTGCTACCGGATGTTGACAGACAAGCAATGTATGGTGACCAATCGTGATAAAAAATTTTAATTTTTGGGGGGTGGGAGGGTGGGGGTGGGGGTTAACTAAATAGTGAAATTAAAAATTTAACATAATAATTTCAGCACTTATATAATATTTTATAGAATTTTAGTTTAGATTTATAGCCAAACATTTGAATATGCTTTCTGAATAAATAAAAATTTTTAGAAACGTAGATAATAAAATATCGTAAGATTGAAATTGCGTTCTTCTATGTTTTGCCAACGGGTAATAACCCAGAACGCTTGTTAACTTATAAAATCATTTTGACCCACATGGAACACCGTACTTTTATAAATTTGAACATCCTACTTTATAACTTTGAACGTATTTGCACAAATAATTTTTTTTTCTTTTTAAAAATATACGGGGTAAAAATTTTTTATTAATTTTTTTTTATAGGCAGTATAATCATCAATTCTGAACTAATAAAAAAAAACGATTCAGTTCTTTGAAAGATTTTAAAAATATTTTTAAAACTTTATGAATTTTCTATAATAAAAATAAAACAAAATGAAAACAATTCTTTTAAAATTTTATTGGAAATCAAAAAAAAATTTTTCTTCAGACTATAATGCCTTTAATTGTTATTATTTATTCCAGCGATTAAAAGCTTATCAAATTAAATTATATGAAAGTTTTATTGCATTTTTTATATTTCTCTTCGGAGCAGAATTTCGTTTTGTGAATCATAATTTTAAATAAAAAAAATACATGATTTATATTTCCCGATGAGTTCTGCGTTTAACTAATAAAAAAGAAAATACCAGAAAATTAAAATTTATTAAAATTTCATGAATTTACTTGAAGGAGGGGTAGCAGAGTTAAAAAAATTTTTTTCATCAATATTTTAAAAAAGTAATAATTTCAAAAATAATTTTATTCATTTGTGAATGAGTACTGAAAGTTTTGTTAAAATCCGACAAATATTTGATTTTTGCGAGAATTTCCAATTAATGTGTTTGTCACCGAAAAAGTGAGTTACGTAAAAAAAATTACGTAATCAATTGTAAAATAGCCGTAATATTTTCGACCACGCCAAATCAAAACAAAATTTTCTGCCAAAATTTCAAACATGTTAAAAGGGATTAAAAAATTTTATAAAATAAATAAAATTTACTTTGATCTTTCCTCTTCATAATATTTTGATAAACATTTTGGAGAGAAAAAGTTCGTTTTATTAAGTTTTGAACCTTTTTAAATC
>JBBBDQ010001597.1:145000-210000 GCA_037127315.1 Ascarosepion bandense
ATTTGATCGATATTCTTAGCTAAAACAAAGATGTCATCTATGTATCTTACATATATAGAGGGTTTATTGTTGTCATTAATTATTTTATTTTCTAGATTTGCCATATAATAATTAGAAAAGAGGGACCTAAAGAAGATCCCATCGCAATACCATCTATTTGTGCATAAATATTGCCTAGGGGATCGTGAAAGGGTACTTGTGTAGTGCATGCTAATAATATTTTTTTTAATATAGTGGGTTTAATATTGATTGATGGGAGAGTAGCATGATTGTGTACATCACGGATAATGATGTCATTGTTTCATGGACGGGAACATTTGTGAATAAGTTTTGGACATCCAAAGATGCAATTATTTGATTCTAAGGTTCTACGGAATGGAGAATCTGTAAAAATTCGTCCGTGGAATTAATACTATATTTACCAGGAAGATATGGAGTAATTAGTTTGTTAAGTGTTTTGGAAAGGTTATATATTGGTGTGGGTATTTGAGAAATGATAGGTCGGAGGGGATGATCTTTTTATGGACTTTTACATTTCCATAAACGTAGCCGGGCTGATAGTCACCTATAATCTTTTGCATTTTATAGGATCCTATTTCAGCATTGTTTGCAGTAATAAGTTTATTAATGTGTTTTTTAAGTTGGGTGGTGGTAACACTACTTAATTTTTTAAATTTATTCTGATCGTCCAGAATGGCCTGTAATTTGGAGTGATATTCCTGTCTGTTTAAAATAACAAATGTATTGGTTTTATCGGCACGTCGGATAACAATATTTTTGTTATATATTGTAATATAATAACATCCACCATCACCGACGATTTTATTTTGTGTTGACATAAAACTCCGCTTGGCAACGACAATAGTTACCAAAAATAACAAACGCAGTTCTTACATTTGCAATGCGGTTCTATGACGTCACACCACGTGATCGCGCGAAATGACAACAAAACCATTATTTCAAATGCAATGTAACGTGTTATGTCCGGATTTAAAGGTGATTTTATTGATCCGCCCAGAATAAGTACATATTAATATAATTGGAAATGAATAGAATAATATATATATATATATATATATATATATATATATATATATATATGAAATGATTTGTTTGAACATTATTTTCATTGATACTCATATTTAAGTAGATCTTATGTTTTTTAATTAAACAGTATTATAAATTTTTATCTACCGGCCTGGTTATTTACGATAAATGTTTATTACGAAAATGTGTGTCATTCGGCAGGATTCGTGGTCGAGAGGTCTAAGACGTTGCCAGATCAAATATTAGCTTCCCCTATGTGGATAAGTGTAGCAGGTTCGAATCCTCCTGAATTGACTGCAACAGATACAGAGGCATCTCTCTACTCTACGTTGTTGGCAAAGTCTTTGCTCGCGTGATCTTGTTCCGTCTGCAGAAACTTGCTGAACATGTTTACCCAGAGTCGCAATGTGGCTGTTGATCAGAACGATCAACAGTAGACATGATCTTCTCGCTTTGTCAACTCCAGGAGAAGTGCAGAGTACAGCAGATGCCCCTGTACGTCGCTTTCATTGGTCTGACCGAGGCATTCGACCTCGTTAGTAGGGTAGGCCTCTTCAGAATCCTGCCCAAGTATTTCTGCCCACCCAAGCTCCAGAGCTTGATCAAGTCCTTCCATAACAATATACGGGGTACTGTGCATTTCAACGGCAACACGTCAGAGCCCTTCAACATCTGCAGCCGGGTCAAACAGGGTTGGGTCCTTGTTCCCACTCTCTTTGGAATCTTCTTCGCGCTACTTTTGAAGCATGCATTCAGCACATCATGGGGAAGACCTGCATACAAGATCAGTTGGCATGCTTTTCAATCTCGCCCGTCTCAGAGCCAAGACTAAGGTACGAAAAGTCTTTATCAGAGACATGTTGTTTGCTGATGATACGGTATTAGCATCCCACACCCAGCATGAACTTCAAACACTGATGGATCATTTGTCTCAGGAATGCAAAGATTTTGGGCTGACCATTAGCTTAAAAAAAAAAGAAACAAGCGTTTATTATCAAGGTACCACAGCACCACTGGTCATCCCCATCAATGACTATGAGTGGGATGTAGTCCATCAGTTTACCTACCTTGGCTCTACCAACACTGTCAACCACTCACTGGATATAGAGCTCGGCAAGAGAATTGGGAAAGCAGCCAAAACCCTTGCTCGCCTCACAACACGTGTTTAGACGAACTCCAAGCTGACAGTGAAGACAAAAATGGTTATGTACAATGCCTGTGTCATCAGTACACTGCTATATGGCAGTGAGACATGAACCATGTACGCCAGCTAAGAGAAGCGACTGAAGACCTTCCACGTTAGAAGTATCCGACGTATATTGGGAATCTCATGGCAAGACAATGTTACTAACACTGAGGTCCTGTCTTGTGCGGGTCTGCCTACTATGTTCACACTCTTTAAACAGTGCAGACTTTGCTGGCTAGGCCATGTCCACCGCATGCCAGACGGTCACATTCCAAAAGACCTCCTGCATGGAGAGCTGGCCTCTGGAAGATGACCTAATGGGCGGCAACAGCTGCGATATCGCGATATGAAAGCTGTGGGCATCGACATAGAGTCATGGGAGGACGTAGCAGTCAACCGGACGACCAAATAGAGAGGAACCCTGGCACAATGACTCAAATCAAGGGAGAAGCAACTGACACAAGTTGCCATTGAGAGGCGGGTTCGCAGAAGGCAAAATGACAGATCTGACAGATGAAAAAAACATAAATGCAGCCTCTGCAACAAAGACTGTTACTCCCGCATTGCTTTTTACAGTCACAGACACCGATACTCCTGCTAAGCAGACAACTAGGATACTACCCTAAGCCAACTACAACTACCCAATATAAGACCTAAGAACCACTCAAATAGAGCAAGATGTGAAGTTCTTGGAGATAACGGAAAGATGACACCTATCTCTAGACTCGAAGAGGTCAAGATTGTGATTGGAAAAACACAACAGAATGAAAATTGTTTAGAAGGAACTCAAAATCCAACCAGTAAACAATGGATAAAATTATTCTTGTTCAAAAGACCAAAGAGGGACGTCAACTGGATGATAGACAAAGTTATCTACTTCTATTGAGAGAAAAATAAATAAAAATAACTAGCGATTAAAATTTTGGAGTTCAGGTGGAGACATTGTGAGTGTAGTGCTGAAGTAAATTTTGAAAGGAACCGAAAACCCGATCCTAATCAGGGAACAAGTCACGTGACTTTTGGGATATTCATGCCAGTACTTTGAAAAAGTGTTGTCAAAATTTAGATTGGCGTTGCTCCTACAGTTTTCAGTCTCGAATCTTCCCGCATTTGGGTCTACATCCTTTCGCTCTGGAGTCTTCTGGATAACATCATCTTCATCTTCTGAAATATGAAACATTAAATCAAAGCTAGCAACACGACAAACAAAAGATGAATAATTTTAGAAATCATTCCATAAAGTGAACCTGCAAAGTCATTTTCTTTTATTATCATAAATGATGTTCTATTTGAACATAAGTATTTTAATTAGTGTCTCTCATATAATATTTATTTGTATACTAAGCCTACCTGAAAAGGCTCATATAATCTACCATAGAAATATCATATGGGATTTATTAATAAGGAGAAATGATGACAAAGCTTCATCCGCAGAAGCAACAAGATACAGTGGGTCAATGTGGCTAAGAAATACAGTTGCAGCAACAGTGTCAGCAGCAGGCAGGCAAAAACAAACATTAGATTTAAAGGCACCAAGTTCTAGATTCAGGGTTGTAACATGGAACAATAAATAGCCTAGGGAATTATGCATTAGACGATGAATTTGAGAACATAGTAATTGTAAATTCAATTCCTGCGCCAGGTAGTATAGACTTAGGCGCAATGGAAAGAAGATTGACAATTATTGAGAAGTACTTAAAAAACAGATGAGATATCTATAGACATGGGCAGTGGAATGAGAACAATTTACCACCACAGATTAAATTAAAGTTTCAGTCTGAAATCCCCTAAGAGTTACTTGGATCAACAGAGATCTACGCTTAGAATTGATTTCATTCAAAACTTATCCAAGGTTGTGTGCTAATGAATGTAACAAATTTAAATTTGACACTTTGAATTTTCATTCTAACCTGCACATCTACATATACACACACTTTATATATATATATATATATATATATATATATATATATATATATATGTTGTTATTACAATGGTTTATATAAGCATGATATCATTACACAAAAACGTCCATGTTTCAGAACAATATTGTTCTTCAGATGGTATTTTAAAAACAAATGGTGAAAATGATTTATTTTAGAAAATATAAGATGAAATCATGGTTGCTTATAAAATTAAGGAGGGTTGGCTAAAGAAAGTTAAACAATATGATTGTGGGTGTGTCAGTATTACCACGAACACTGAAAAGAAGGCCAGTTCAATGTGACGTCAAGAACTCGTGACGTCATCATCTTGAGTTCTAACTTTCAACATGGAAGTCGTCATTTGTGTAATTAGATTTTTCACGGTGGCTTTAAATTGTCTATTTTTTCTTTTAAATATTGTATTAACTTACGAAAACAATGCCTTACAGATGTGTTGTACCAAATTGCAAAGGGTATTATTAAAAACGGCCCAAAAGTTCGTGTATTTTCTTTTCCGAAAGATAAAGAATTATATTAGGATTGGTACTTTCACAAAACAGACATTTTTTATTACAAAATTCAGCAGAGTGAGTATATTTTTGTATTAAAAATAAGTATATTTAACTGAAAATTTTATAATTAAATTAATTTCATATCTTTGTAATTCACAACACAAAGTTAAGACATAAATCTAGCAAGAAAGTAAAATTCAACGTGACTTAACTTTATCGCTCGTGTTGTTTTTAAAAGCTAAAACCTCATTTTTAGAAAATAAACTTCAAAGAAATTTTCCATATAAATTCATAAAAGAATATTTTATATACATAAAATATAATTCTAACATTTCTTTAGAATTATTTTATTCGTAAATAAAAGAAACTTTAAGAATTAAATTCATTTCATATTTGTAATTCGCAACACATTAAAAAGAAAATGGCGAAAGTTTTTAAAAGCTAGAAACCTCATAAAAAATCCTTAAATAAATTTTTTATATAAATTTATAAAGGAATATTTTTAGAGGCATAATTAAAATGTCTAACAAGTTTTAGAATTGTTTTATTATTCATAAAAAATGTTTATTTATTATTTTGGTTTAAAAATGTATAAAAATTCTTTCTTTTGTACTTTGCTTCATCACTCAATCATTTTGTTGAATTATAAATGAAATCATATTCCTTAAAAATATCAGAAGAATTCACTTTTCTTAGAGTTGTAAGAAAAATTATTCATATTGTAAATTTTTGCTGACTGATTTTTTTTTAGATTTTCAAAAGAATTTAAAATAGGTTTGGTTTTTAATGTTTGTTTTTTATGTATGCGAACTACATTTTTGACTGGAGGACATAGAAAATCATCAGCGTTTGACGAAAAAACGGGTGTCAAAATTGCAGTTAGACTTCAAAAAACATACCTTCAGGATGATGCTATTCCTAGAATTCTCCCAAACTGTCCCTCATATTTATCTTCATTGACCACCTCTAGAGAGTTGCCAGATTCAAGGAGAATTCAACTGAAGAATTCTGCCCTTAAAATGCTTTAAATATTCAGTATTATTGATGACTTAGCATGTAAAAAAACAGAAGAAATTCCATAATATTGATGATGTAGAAGGCAAATTGAATTTTCTTGATAGAAATTACTGGAGTGTTGTTAGGAAGCAAGAAACACTTATATGCAGCATCATCAAATCCCCATATCCAATAATTAATCTGTCTTTGGTCATTGAATCTGATTTTACTGTACATGTGTTTTGTAGAGATGTGGAAATTAATACAATAGTGAACTATAAACTTCCTAAAAATGTAACTGATCAAAATATTCTTGAAATTCAGATAGAAAACATGAAGAAAATTGACGCAGAATATCAGCAAACCAAACTTCCAAATATTAAAATTGGTAATGTCATTGCTACTAGTGATGCATGAAGAATCAAACAAATATTTTAGTAAAATCAAATTTATAAGCAGATAAATTTAACGACACTGAATAAGCTTGATTATTCAACAGAAATAATGATATTTTCTTCATTGTTATATAATTGCTCCCCGAAATGGTGCAGATTATGAAGAGACAGCAAAAATATAATTTTACCAAGCTATTCAACCATTAAAAGACTAACCTTATCAACATATATAAATCCTTTGATTGAGCAACATGAAAACAATTTTCTTGTTCATATTAAAAATAAACTTAAGTTACTAGTGCAGAAGGACACCACAGTATTTTTACTTGTTGATGAAATTCATCTAAAACCTTATTTTGATTATAAGTTTGGTGATATTGTTGGCTTATCTGACAACAGCAATGAAGCTGCAACAAGTGATTTAGCCTTTATGGTTAGCAGTGTATTCTCACAATATAAGGATGTTGTGCATGTTATGCCAACTAAATGTCTTAAACCTGAGAATTTATTTAAACGTATAATAATTGGTTTAGAGGAGATAGGCTTTCTAGTATTATCAATCATAACGGACAATAATGCTACAAATAAAAATCTATATCTTTCTTTTGCAGTCCCCTAAAGCTTTCCATTATATATCCACACCCGGTTATGAAGTCTCAACCTCTTTTTTCCTATTCGACTCAGTTCATATATATAAATGCATTTGAAAAATTGGCTTGGTCAAAAAGATGCAACTAAATGCATGCTGTTCCCAAAATTTTGTCACAATGGAAATCATGAATCAGATCCAAAGTGCCCAATTTTATACCTTACAGAAGCTTCGTGCCCTTAAATCTCAATCAGTTTTTAAATTTTGTTATAAATTGATCTCAAAGGTACTTTCTCCTACTAATCTTAAAAGGCAAAATGTTAATATAATTCTGCAAATTTTTACTGAGTACACTATTCAGGGATTATTGACCATCAGGAAACAGATGTTTGCCTAATTTTGAAGAAGTTGCAGAATATATAAACATATTTTATATTTGGTGAACAATAATGAATGTAAAAACACCATATAAAGATTGTCGGTTTAGAAATAAATATCTTAATCCAATTAGAGTAAATGAAGACGATTTTAAATTTCTCTCTGTATTCTGTGACAGGTTAGAATCTTGGAATAACATTTCGGGAAGAAATGGCAAATTAACAAAAGAAAGTTTCACTGCTTTGCATCATACAACCTATGCATTTCTAGAATTGACCAAGTATTAGAAAGAAGAACTGAAAAAGCTATACATATTAGCTCGCAAATTTCAGTGTAAAAAAAAATTAGATCACTATCAGTTTTCAAACATTCAAACATGAGTTCTGAGGATTGGGTGAGGAGGTAGTAGAGGGCTACTCTCAAGGGCTCACAGCGTTATGAGTAGACAGTTAACCGGGAGCCTCAACATGCATATACTTGGCCTATATTGATTCACTACCTCAAGATTGGTTTCTTAGAAATACAATGCATGTGACTAATATTATAATTTTAGTAATGAGTTTATTAGTTTAAATTAGTGAAACTTTACAGTGTGTTTTGACTACTCTTTTTACATGAAGGGGGAAATCTGGGTGATTAAATTCTGTGTTGGGGCAGTTAGGGAAGAAAAAAGTTTGAGAACCACTAGTGTAAGTATGCATTATATATTATAATTTTAGTAATGAGTTTACTATTCTTTTTATTGTACACATGAAGGGGGAAATCTGGGGGATTAAATTCTGTGTTGGGGGCAATTAGGGAAGAAAAAAGTTTCAGAACCACTAGTCTAAGAATGTTCTGCCCTACTTGGCCTTTTTTGCCTCCCTTTGATGACCTTTAGTTCAGGAAGGACTTGTTTAGATAAACACCGTTTTCCGGTGGGTTTAACTTCTGTTCTGTTGCCACGTGTATCATCTTTTTTTTTTTTTTTTTATTCCTGCATCCTGTCAATTATGTGCCATCAACGGTAGGTTTTTGTTTAACATTCCGATTAAGGACATTTATTCCACACTATTTTTATAAGACATTTTATATTTTACATTATTGTTTACCTTATAATGTGACATTTTTTGGCTTCAATTCTTTGCTCTCTTAACGGTCTCATTCTCATTGATCATTTTTTTGTGTCTCCTTAGCTTCTTTCCTTACACCCTTTTTACTTAACGGGGCTATAAACTTAAACTTTGTTATGTAGTGCTTCACTTATTTGTAATTATTGTTTCTATTCTTCTAAGACGCATCGTTTTTTCAGTTTTCAGTTTTCCATAATTTTACATTATTAATTGCTTAATGCGACATTTCTTGTCTTCATTTCTTTGCTCTCTTAATTCTTATCTCATTGATAATTTTTCTTCATTTTAATAACTATTTTTTTTCATATTTATTTAGTAACTAAAAAAACGTTTCTTTCATGTCATATTCTTTCTAACTAATATCCAGTTGGATTGATTTTTTATTTTATTCCAGTTTTCCCGGCAGTTTCAAGTGATTGTCAATTTTCTTACATTAAACAAATCTTTACAAATTTACTTTCGAATATTTGAAACATTTTATTGATTTTTTTTTCTTTCAATTTACATTTGACAAGAAATATAATGAAAATTCGATTGTAAAACTAAAACTCAAACGGATATAATTCCCGATGTTTTATTTGATATTTTCGTTTTATTTACATAAAAATAAGTCAGTCTGCAATGAAGAACATTTTTCTAACCGTGGTTAGGAGGTGAGATAAACAGCGACAAGAAGTTCCATATTTTTCTTCTCGATAAAATGAAAAAAAGTTAATATTTGAAAGGGTGCAAAGCGTAAAAAGGCCTTAGGGGAACAAAACAAAAATTTACCAAAAATAATACTGGATGGAATGAAATTCAATTTAATTCTGATTTATCTAAAATTTAAAGTCTATTTGTTCTATAAATTCTTTTTGAAATGATTAAATTTTGTGAATTTTCAAAGTAAAAAGTTTACGGGAAAAGAGAATTTGCCCCTCTCTCATTGTTAGATGTTCTCTCTCCCTTGCTTCTCTCTTTCCTCCCGTCTGTATGTGTGTATAGATGTAAATTTATTGTTTCATTTATGTGTGAATGTATGTGTGTGAGCGTATATACACATACATATGTATTGGATAATATATATAGATATATACATATATACCCACATGTGTGTGATTGTGAGTATGTATGTATGTATATAATAGTTGTAAACTTATTGTTTCATTAAATTCGTGTGTATATATGTCTCTATCTCCCACACACATATACAAACACACTTTTTCTCCTCAATTTTAGTTTAGAAAAAGAGAATTCGCCCCTCTCTCAGGGTTACTTGTCCTCTCCTTTGCTTCTCTCTTTCCCCGCTCTTCCTCCCACTTATAACACGTAAACAAAAACTCCAGGGACGTGTTACGTTTCGTCCAATCAAATGCCTTATATTCCAGTGACGTCATCCGTACGTCATTTGCGTTTTAACATTCGTTCCTGAAAATTCGACGAAGAAACGTGCTTTATTTTTGTCTCCAGTTTTTTACCCAAAGTGAAATCGAAATCAAATGTAAGTAAGAATTTTCTCCATTTCCAAATCATCCAATCTTCTTAAATGTTTCCTTGGACATAACTAGACTCCCCAAGATTTTTTTAAAAATCATTTCGCCCACAAGAAAAGCAAAGATAAAGCGACATTTTTATTTTGTCTTCATTTTCTTTTCTTTTTTTCTTTTTTTCGTGGGGGAAATTAGGAAAGGATTCAAAATCACAATCTAGTGGTCATCTCTTTAATTAAAACTACATTATTATTGACTCCACAAACAAATCAAATTTCTAAAAAATTTTTTAAGAAATCTTTTTTTCTTCATAAATCCAAAATAACAATTTATATCAGGCTGTCTATCGATCTATTAGACAAGCCCAAATAGGCACAGGCAATGATGACAATAGTTGTAAAAGTTTTCAGATTGGTGGGTCAAACTATGGCGTTTGCTTGGTGATTTTTATTATCTGTCTATTTTAGAGAGTGAAATTTTGGTCTTATTAAACCAAAATAATGTGGATAAAATGAAAGTAAAGAAAGACTAAACAGGGTGGAAAAGGGGAAATAATTACACTGCTTAATAATAAAAAAAATTCTGAGATGGATGTTCGCATATCTGAGAGGGAGAGTTTGATTATTGTAGATGGGCAGCACTGTGTGTAATAGGTTTGGTTCACATTCAAACATGACCTTTGAGGATTGGGTGAGGAAGTAGTAGAGGGCTAATCTCAAGGGCTCACAGCGTTATGAGTAGACATTTAACCGGGAGCATCAACATACTTGGCCTATATTGATTCTGTACCTCAAGATTGGTTTCTTAGAAATACATTGTATGTGACTAATATTATAATTTGAGTAATGAGTTTATTAGTTTAAATTAGTGAAACTTAACATTGATAAACAATAATGTAAAATGTAAATAATATGTCTTCTTTTTTATAAAAAAAATAGTGCAAAGAATAAATGTCCTTAATCGGAATGTTAAACAAAAACCTACCGTTGATGGCACCTAATTGGCGGGATGCAGGAACGTGACCGTCGATATAGGAGGCCTTGGCAGGAATCAAAGATAAAAGATGATACACGTGGCAACAAAACGGAAGTTAAACCCACCGGAAAACGGTGTTTATCTCCACAAGTCCTTCCTGGACTAAAGGTCAAGAAAGGGAGGCAAAAAAGGCCAAGTAGGGCAGAACATGTTTAGACCAGTGATTCTCAAACTTTTTTCTTCCCTAATTGCCCCCAACACAGAAATTAATCACCCAGATTTCCCCCTTCATGTAAAAAGAGTAGTCAAAACACTGTAGGTACCTCCAATCAATTTTTAGATACCTAAATTTAAAATGAATATTTTAAAATAAATATTCCATCTTCAAGCTTTAAAATTAGGTCTATTTGAAAGCGAAGGGATTAAAGTTAGTAATTCCAGTAATCAAAATACACTGGTGTATTTTAAACTGAAACTTTAAATTTTCCGTCATTTTTTGAAATTTTTGATTGATCTCACACATGACGTAAACATTAGCCAACTTTCTGTTTAAAAAATTTTGAAAAAAAATACATCGCAGAAAACTTTTTTAAAGTCAGTTGTTTAAATTGAAACTTACCTAATCTGATTTCAGACTATAGTAATTCCTTACTTTATGAAATTTAAGACAGAAAGCATATCTTAAATACAGTAGTCCTGTCATCAACGTAATACGAGGTGACGATTGATTGAATATGACAAGCTTCCGGCTGTCAACACGCAAGTAGGTGGTCCGGAAGTGCCAAAATTTTATGTATCTAAAAAGTCGGTTTCCGTTTTTTAAATGTATAACCATAACATAATATTTTCATCAATTACAACATATATTAATATGTTCGTTTAGCTTTATAGCTAGATGAATGAATATGCTTTTTGAATAAATAAAAATTAAAATTTCCTTTAAAATATTTTTATAATTTAATAAGAAAGAATGAAATTAAAATAACCCAACCAAGTTAAGACACGCATGAGATGAACAGCAAGGTTCAGAGGCGGAAAACTCATATATACGGAAAATTGAGTCACGTGCCCTTTTACAGATATATATCCCTTATGGCCATCCGTACAAAAAACAAACAAACGGGAAATCAACATGCAAAAATTAACAGGTTTTAATTAATTTACAAATAAGGAGCACCCCTTTTCAGAGTAACTGTTTAAATTTTTCGATTAATAAATATATTTGCCACACATTAATTAAAAAAAAATCTGAGGGACCTATAAGAAGGAAATTGTAAAAGACTTATGAAACTTTTAATAAAAAACAAAATTAAATAATAAAAATAAAAACAATTCTTGTAAAAATTCATTAGTAACGGAATTTTTTTTTTCTATTCAGACTACGATATAATTTTAATTTATGTTTATAAAAGTTTATCCAAATAAAAAATGGCATAGTTTTATTGCATTTTTGTTATCGCACTTCGGAGCAGATTTTCTTATAAAGGGAAGTTTTTTAAGAAAAAAAAGACAGTTGATTAGCATTCCCCAATGACTCCTGAATTTAATTAAAACTATCTATATGCGGGGATCTAGTCGCATTTATCGACATTTCTGAAAATTAAATGGTGGAGGGAGGGTAACAAATTAAAAAAATGTTTTTACCAATATTTTCTAAAAATAATTATTTCGAAACCTATTTCAGTGATTTATGAATAAGTCCTGAAATTTTCATCAAAATTAGACAATTATTTGCTTTTTGCAAGAATTTCCAAATTGAGTTTTTCACAGTCAAAAAATGCCTTCACGTAATAATATTATGTTTTGACGGAATAATATCTAGCGTCAATTTACCCCTCTCACTGAAAAAAATGGTTCTTCCACTAAATGTGCTGTTAGAACCTGTTAAAATAATTTTTAAAAATTGTAAAAATAATTAAAAAATACTTTGATCTAACCTCTTCATTATAGCATTAACATTTTGCCGATAAAACTTTATTTATTTTGAAGCCTTTTTCTTCAGACTATGCAGCTTTTTGCAACTAACAAGCATACGTGCATATGTGACATTTCTTGTCTTCATTTCTTTGCTCTAACGGTTTTATTGATATTTTTGTGTCTACTGTCTACTTAGCTTCTCTCCTTACATCCTTTCTTTTTTACTTAACGGGACTGGAACCTTGAACTTTATGTACTGCTTCTCTGATGTGTAATTATTGTTTGTATTCTTCCATTACGTATCAAAAATCCATCATAAAAAAAAGTTTAAAAAGGTTAAAAACTTAATAAAGGAACTTTTTCTATCCAAAACGTTTATAATATTATGAAGAGGAAAGATCAAAGTAAATTTTAATTATTTTATAAAATTTTTTAATCCCTTTTAACATTTTCGAAATTTTGTCAGAAAATTTTGTTTTTGATTTGGAGTTAGCGTGGTTAAAAATATTACGTCTATTTTATAATTGATTACGTAATTCTTTTTTTTCGTAACTCAATTTTTCGTTTCCAACACACATTAATTTGGAAATTCTCGCAAAAATCAAATATTTGTCGGATTTTAATGAAACTTTCAGTACTCATTAACAAATGAATATAATTATTTTTGAAATTATTACCTTCTTAAAATTTTGATGAAAACAATTTTTTTTAAAGTCTGTTACCCCACCTTCAAGTAAATTCATGAAATTTTAATAAATTTTAATTTTCTGGAATCTTTTGTTTTATTAGTTAAACGCAGAACTCATCGGGAAATATAAATCATGTATTTTTTTTATTTAAAATTATGATTCAGGATACCAAAATCTGCTCCGAAGAGAAATATAAAAAATGCAATAAAACTTTGATATAATTTAATTTGATAAGCTTTTAATTGCTGGAATAAATAATAAAAATGAAGGACATTATAGTCTGAAAAAAAATTTTTTTTCATTACTAATAAAATTATAAAAGAATTGTTTTCATTTTTTTTTTTATTATAAATAATGTATAAAGTTTTTAAAATATTTAAAAAATCTTTTAAAGAACTGAATCTTGTTTTCCTTTTAGTTAAGAATTGATGATTATACTGCCTATAAAACAAAAAACAAATTAATAAAAAATTTTCACCAAAAATATTTTTAAAAAGAAAAAAAAATGAATTAATTATTTGTGCAAATACGTTCAAAGTTATAAAGTACAATGTTCAAATATTATAAAGTACGGTGTTCCATATGGGTCAAAATGATTCTATAAGTTAACAAGCGTTCTGGGTTATTCTCCTTGGCAAAACATAACGCAATTTCAATCTTACGTTTCTAAAATTTAACAGCCTGTTTGCAAGTAATTCCATCAACATTTAAAAGTATCTTTTTATTTTAAAATCTTTAATTTTTGAATTAATTGTGACCGTAGGTGCATTAAGTAATTCATGATAATTAAAAAAAAGATATGTATTGAACACTACAGTACAGTTCAAGAAAATAAAATCATTTTCATAACTGAACTTCAAAAAAATATTCACGATAAAAGTTTGTTTTAATTAAATTTGAAGAATTATCATAAATGGTAACTTTTTATACGTTTGGGAATTACCTAACTAACCATTATAAAAATTTCTACTTGAATTTTTTTTTTTTTTTTTTTTTGAGATTTTTAGACAAACTTGTCAAAAACATTTGTTCGCACTTTTGTCTAAAATACCCCCCTCACGAAAAAAATAATTAAGTCTTCTGATTTTGTTATACCTAAATTTTAAAAAAAAATTAAAAAAATGAAAAGGCATTCATTTCAAAATTCAGAATAATTTAAGATTGTGACAATTTTTTTTTATTAAATTTGAGGAATTTTCTTTTTCCCCCCACTTACATGTTCTTTCAATTTTTTTTTTAAATGGACAAACCAAACAACAATGAAAAGTCTGGTTACATTTTATTTACACTTACCAAAATAAATTTGTTTTTTATCTCATTGTTTCTTATTAAATTACAATTATTTTAAAAGAAATTTAAATTTTTTAAATTTTTATTTATTCAGAAAGCATATTCAAATGTTTGGCTATAAATCTAAACTAAAATTTTATAAAATATATAAGTGCTGAAATTGTTAAATTTTTAATTTCACTATTTGTTAAAAACCAAAAAAAAAAAATTAAAATTTTTTAGCACGATTGGTCACCATACACTGCGTATCTGTCAACATCCGGTAGCTGTCATCTTTCGACACCTCTGAGTTACATAACAAAAAAAAAGGACTACCGTAATTAATTTTGTTCTTTTTTCTTGTAAATTTCTGGCAGTAAGCAATTATTAATTGATTGAAAATAGATAAAGGTAAGTTTTAATCTTAAAATTTGACTTTAATAACCTGTCAGCGCGTTTTTTTTTTGTTTTTTTTTTCAAGATTTTTAAAAACAGAAATTTGGCTACTGTTTAATTAACGAGTCATTCAATCAGAAATGGCGGTATATTTAAAAAAAAAAAATTAAAATTTTAGATTTAAATCAATATAATTTAGGTTAAAAATTACACCAGTATGTTTTGCTTACTAGAATTATTAAATTTAATCTCTTGGCTGTCAATTAAAGCTAATTTTAATGCTTGAAGATAAATTATTTTTAAAATTTCAATTTAATTTTAGGTATAGGAAAATGACTGGACTCCAGTGGAGGTACCTAAATTTCATATACATTGTTAGGTACCTCCACTGGAGTCCATTTTTTTACCTATACCTAAAATTAAATTGAAATTTTAAAAATAAATAAGTTATCTTCAAGCTTTAAAATTAGCTTTAATTGACAGCCAAGAGATTAAATTTAATAATTCTAGTAAGCAAAACATACTGGTGTTTTTTTTAACCTAAATTATATTGATTCAAATCTAAAATTTTAATTTTTTTAAAATATACCGCCATTTTTGATTGAATGACTCATAAATTTTAAACAGTAGCCAATGTTCTGTTTTTAAAAATCTTGAACAAATAAAAAAAACCGCACTGGCAGGTTATTAAAGTCAAATTTGAATATTAAAACTTACCTTTATCTATTTTCAATCAATTAATAAATGCTTACTGCCAGAAATTTACAAAAAAAAAAAATTAATTACGGTAGTCCTTTTCTTTGTTATGTAACTCATAGAGGTGACGAAAGATGACAGCTACCGGATGTTGATTGATACGCAGTGTATGGCGACCAATCGTGCTAAAAAATTTTAATTTTTTTTTTTTTTGGTTTTTAACAAATAGTGAAATTACAAATTTAACAATTTCAGCACTTATATATTTTATAGAATTTTAGTTTAGATTTATAGCCAGACATTTGAATATGCTTTCTGAATAAATAAAAAATTTAAAAATTTAAATTTCTTTTAAAATAATTGTAATTTAATAAGAAACAATGAGATTTTAAAACAAATTTATTTTGGTAAGTGTAAATAAAATGTAACCAGACTTTTCATTGTCGTTTGGTTTGTCCATTTAAAAAAAAATTGAAAGAACATGTAAGTGGGGGGGAAAAGAAAGAAAATTCCCCAAATTTAATAAAAAAAATTGTCACAATCTTAAATTTTTCTGAATTTTGAAATGAATGCCTTTTCATTTTTTTTTAAATTTAGGTATAACAAAATCAGAAGACTTACTTGTTAATTATTTTTTTCGTGAGGGGGTATTTTAGACAAAAGTGCGAACAAATGTTTGACAAGTTTGTCTAAAAATCTCAAAAAAAAAAATCAAGTAGAAATTTTTATAATGGTTAGTTAGGTAATTCCCAAACGTATAAAAAGTTACCATTTATGATAATTCTTCAAATTTAATTAAAACAAACTTTTATCGTGAATATTTTTTGAAGTTCAGTTATGAAAATGTTTTTATTTTCTTGAACTGTACTGTAGTGTTCAATACATATCTTTTTTTTAATTATCATGAATTACTTAATGCACCTACGGTCACAATTTATTCAAAAATTAAAGATTTTAAAATAAAAAGATACTTTTAAATGTTGATGGAATTACTTGCAAACAGGCTGTTAAATTTTAGAAACGTAAGATTGAAATTGCGTTATGTTTTGCCAAGGGGAATAACCCAGAACGCTTGTTAACTTATAGAATCATTTTGACCCATATGGAACACCGTACTTTATAATATTTGAACATCGTACTTTATAACTTTGAACGTATTTGCACAAATAATTAATTCATTTTTTTCTGTTTAAAAATATTTTTGGTGAAAATTTTGTATTTTTTTTTTTGTTTTATAGACAGTATAATCATCAATTCTTAACTAAAAGGAAAAACACATACAGTTCTTTAAAAGATTTTTAAAATATTTTAAAAACTTTATACATTATTTATAATAAAAAAATAAAAAAATAAAAACAATTCTTTTATAATTTTATTAGTAATCAAAAAAAATTTTTTTTTCAGACTATAATGTCCTTAATTTTTATTATTTATTCCAGCAATTAAAAGCTTATCAAAAAAAATTATATCAAAGTTTTATTGCATTTTTTATATTTCTCTTCGGAGCAGATTTTGGTATCGTGTATCATAATTTTAAATAAAAAAAGTACATGATTTATATTTCCCGATGAGTTCTGCGTTTAACTAATAAAACAAAACATTCCAGAAAATTAAAATTCATTAAAATTTCATGAATTTACTTGAAGGGGGGGTAACAGACTTAAAAAAAAAATTGTTTTCATCAAAATTTTAAGAAGGTAATAATTTCAAAAATAATTTTATTCATTTGTTAATGAGTACTGAAAGTTTCATTAAAATCCGACAAATATTTTATTTTTGCGAGAATTTCCTAATTAATGTGTTCGGAAACCGAAAAAGTGAGTGAAGAAAAAAAAGTGACGTAATCAATTATAACATAGACGTAATATTTTTAACCACCCTAACTTCTAATCAAAAACAATTTTCTGACCAAATTTCGAAAATGTTAAAAGGGATTAAAAAATTTTAAAAAATAATTAAAATTTACTTTGATCTTTCCTCTTCATAATATTATAAACGTTTTGGATAGAAAAATTTCCTTTATTAGGTTTTTAACCTTTTTAAACTTTTTTTTATGATGGATTTTTGTGACGTAGTAGAGGTACCTTTAGGTACCTCCACTTTTTACGGGGAAATCAGCATAGCGTAATGCAAAACGCCACAAACTTAACGAAAATAAATTTTTATCGTCAAAATGTTTATCTTATTATTAAGATGAAAGACCAAATTATTTTTTAATTATTTTTCGAAATTTTTTTAATCCTTCTAACACGTTCGAAATTTTGGTTAAAATCTTGTTTTGTTTTACGTCATCAACTACTCCGAAAAATAACATTGTTTTTTTTCGCGCGTTTTTTCCGTAGAAAACACATTAATTTGGAAATTCTTGTAAAAATCAAATAATTGTCCGATTTTAATGAAATTTTCAGGACTTATTCAGAAATGAATGAAATTTTTAATTTTCTGTTTTGTTTTAAATATTGGTAGGAACATTTTTTTTTTCAAATGTATTACCCCCCACTTACTTAATTTCATGAAATTTCGCACAAAACTTTTTTGTTCCAGTGATTTTTTTTTTTTTTTTTTTTTTTTTTTTTTTTTTTTTTTTTTTTTTTGGTTAAAAGTAGGAGTCATTGGAGATAGAAAAAACAAAGTCGGTGATTTCCAAGTTGGCGAACAAAGAACTTCAAATCTGCTCTGAATTGAAAAATAACTCCAATAAATTTATGACATTATTACTTAATTAAAAAAGCTCCTAATTGCTTTTGTAAATAAATAATATTAAGGACAATATTGTCTGAAAAAAATTTTAAAAATTTGATAAATAATGAATTTTTACTAGAATTTTTTTTTCAATTTTTTTCAATTTTAATTATAATAATTAAAAAAAATTTTAATAGTTTAAAATCGTGTAAATTTCTGTATTTGTTTGTTCCGATGAGATTATGTAATAATTAAGTGAAAAAAAAAATTACGAATCCAAAATTGCAAAGATTATTATTTGTTAGGGGGGCTCAATGATTTTTTAAATAATTTTATTTGTATTTTTTGGGTTCCTTATTTTCATGTACGGTAGACTATAAGTGCCATTATTATGTAGCAGGTCACGTGATCTAAGAGTTTTGTCCCTTTATTCTACTTATGTCAAATTTTCATTTTAATAAAATGATTTTAGTTTCTTATCTCGTCTTGTTACAATAAATCCCAAATGAGCTGCGGTTCTCCAAAAAAGATATAAAACGCAGATACATGGACAGGAGAAGAAAGTAATTAGTAGCTCCCTTGACCCCAAGTCAAGTAGCTTACTATGTTCGCCTCTCTCCTTATCTTTTACAGTCTCAAAAACTACTTACCGACCTAAGGAGGGAATATCATATATCAAAGACATTCCTTAATTCCTAAGCATTAGCGGAGGGTCGTAGTTATACTGACTGAACTTGAATTCTTTTTGTCGTTCGCACTTTTTTTTTAATGACATTTATTTTGTTAAAGAAAGACGTTTAAAAATGTATTTTTTTATTTTAATGACAGTTATATAATTTTAATAAAGACATTTAAATTTATTTTGAAAATAATGTTTAATTAATTTCAGTTATTATTAAGCTTTATTTCCTGCATATTTGAAATTAGGTTTTTCATTTTCTAATTGTTTGTTGAGTAGTTTGACTTTTCAACTGTGTTCACAATTTTTCTAGAAATAGAAAAACGTATTTTCTTAGTTTCGCTTTCAGTTTCATGACACTGACAGTTATTTTAATTGTGATAAAAAAGAAACATTTAAATTAATTTTGAAAATTATATTTAATTAATTCGAATTATTTTTAAAATTTATTTCCTGCTTATTTGAAATTAGCCTAGGTTTTTCATTTTCTATTAATGTTTTTGTTGAATAGTTATTCAACAAAAAAATCAATACTTTTCTTTTCTACTGTGTTCATTTTTTTTTCGAAATAGAAAACTAGTTTTTTATTTTACTTAATGTTAATTAAAGTTTATTAATGATTACTGATTAAATAATAATTTATTTATTAAAAAATTCCAAATCAAGATGTTAATTTTTTGGCTTATTTATGTTATTTTTAATTTTTGTTAATTATAGATGTCTATGAAAATTTGTCATTTCTGGCCATCCGTAGCAGCTGTCAACACCTTGTCAGTTAACACTTCGTCAAACATTCGATCTGATAAACACGATCAATCGTTAATAATTCGTTGCATATTACTTTTTTATGCAATAAATAAGTAATATTTGTTTCAATTCAGATAAATTAAACTTTCAATTTTCAAATTTGACTAAAATAAAGTGTCAGAAATCTTTTGAAATATTTTTAAAAATTTATGATTTGTGTTTGTTTACAAATTCTTTAATTTTAAGAAAATGGCCGCTTTTAAGAAAATTTTAAGAAATTGAAATTAAATGTGACATTCAAATTTAATAATTTCTATATGAAATACACCAGAATTTTCTCATTAATGGAAATAATAAATTTAATCATTAAGCTTTCATTTAAATTTAAAATGAAATCTTGAAGAATGTTTTTTTTATTTTAAAATTTTAATTTTAAAATTAGGTATCGTAAATTTTGGCCGAAAAAGTGGAGGTACCTAATATAAATTAAGCATATCATAGTCTAAAAAGAAAAAAATTCAATGAATAATTAATTTTTACAAGAATTATTTTCATTTTTTTTTTCATTTTTTAATTATATATAAAAATTATATATAAAAAGTTTCAAAATTATTAAATTTCTTCCTCTATTGGGCCGGCTAGGCTATGTAATTAATGCATGAAGACTACAATTACTAATGGAAAATTTAAAAGGTTAATACAAATGATTGACCCCGTCAATTTTTAAAACAATTAAAACATTTTAATTGTGTGCATTTTGATTGCCCATATCTTTATTTGTACCTGTGGCCGTACGTCATATTTATCATTAAAAGGTCAAGTGATTCATGGGTTGTCTTCCCTTACATAAAAAAATTACATTCATATATTTTTGTCGCCTTTGGCCTCCCTACTTTAGCCTTCTTGACAGCTTCCGATTGTCATTAAAGCTGTCAACACTTGAGATAAGCACTGATACTCGGACTACCTTATTTTGCCAGATTTTTAAAACAGGAATGTGGCTACTGTTACATACATGTGTCGATCAATCAAAATAATGGCGGTACGTAAAGCTAAAATATTATTTTAAAAATTTCATTTTAAAATCAGGTATCGAAAATTTATACTGAAATCTGATTTCAATCAAGTCATAATTCCTTACTGCCAGAAATTTACAATAAAAAAACTGTCATCACCTCGATTAAGGAATGGGGGTGGTGTTGAAAGATTTATAAGTTTTTCTCTTTTTTTTTTTATTTATTCGTCGAAATTGTTTTCTTTTCTTTCGTCGTCTTTATTTCACTTGGACACAATTTGTAATAATTCGGAAAACTCTGTCGGTTTATCCATTTTTATATATATATATATATATGTGTGTGTGTTATTTGTAAATATTTAATTTAACTAATTATCTTCCCCCACATTTTTACTTTCTCTCTCTGTTCAATTTTAAATGTTTCCTTGGACATAACAAGACTCCCCAAGATTTTTTTAATCAATTCGCCAACAAGAAAGCAAAGATAAAGCGACATTTTTTATTTTTGTGAAAGAAAAAAAAAAGGAACCCCGCCCTATTTTTTTTTGTCTGTCTTCATTTTCTACTTTTATCATTGGAAAATCAGGGGAGGATTCAAAATCAGAATTTGGGTGGGTGGGGGGGGGGTCATCTCTTGAATTAAAACTAAATTTTTTTGACTTTCCAAAGATATTTCTAGAAGTTTTCATCTTTTTTTGTATTTATTCGTCGAAATTGTTTTCTTTTCTTTCGTCGTCTTTATTTCACTTGGACACAATTTGTAATAATTCGGAAAACTTTGTCGTTTTTTTTCCATTTTTCTTATTTAAAAGAAAAGAAATTCTTTTTTCCCTTTTTTTTTTTTATAAACGGAGTTCTTTTTGTGAAAATAAAACATTTTATCGGTTTGTATGTCTGTTTATGTAAAACATGAAAAAAAATCTCTGTATTTCTCTTTGATAGTTTTCTTCATTCATGAAATTTTTTTTTAGATAAAAAGATTGTCAAAATAAAACAATTTATATCAGTCTATCAGCTGGTTTTATTTAAAAAAAAAAACTCCCTCCTTCAATCTCTTTCAGAGAATCTTTTTTCTTCATAAATGAAAAAAAATCTTTTATTCAAAAAATCCAAAATAACAATTTATATCAGGCTGTCTGTCGATCTATTTATTTATCTTTCTGTCTAAATCCCTAGCGCTTAATTTTTAATGAAAAAAGGTTTAATAAGCTAATAACAGCCGATATATTCAGTTATTTGTTAAACAGGTAATATATAGTATGACACAAGGACAATAAAAACTTAAGTTTTATAATATATACACATATATATATATATATATGGCGATCTTTGTTGATTTTATTGGCCTTGTGCCATACTAAGCTGTGATAATTGAAGATAATTTTTAAAAAGTATTTGAAGTACCTGAATTTTTAGTAAAAAAAAAAAATAATCCGAAGAAATAGAAAAAAAAATTTCAATGGATAAAAGGAAAGTTAAGTGATTGTGAAAGTGTCAAATTGGAAATCCCTTTCTGTCCTTCTCCATTTCTGTCCTTCTCCATTTCTGTCCTTCTCCATTTCTGTCCTTCTCCATTTCTGTCCTTCTCCATTTCTGTCCTTCTCCATTTCTGTCCTTCTCCATTTCTGTCCTTCTCCATTTCTGTCCTTCTCCATTTCTGTCCTTCTCCATTTCTGTCCTTCTCCATTTCTGTCCTTCTCCATTTCTGTCCTTCTCCCTTTGTTTTTTGATAATCACTCTATCCTTCTTTTGACCTTTTTATTTTTCTTTCCAGATTTCCTGAAGGAATTTTAAAAATGGCTGCCAATTTTAATGAAGAAAGATTCCTGTGTTCAAACTGTGACAAAAATTTGGATTTCTCCTCGAAGACATTGGCGTGTCTTCATTCTTTGTGTCGGTCATGCCTCGATGTCCAATTTGAAGCAGCGACACAGGACGACGTCAAATGTCCCCAATGCCACACTCCGGTGGGGACACGTGACAGTTTGAAACTTTCACAATTTTTGGTGAAGACCATGACGCGCCAAATCCTGGAATTAAAAGAATGGAGATGCGACTTCTGTTTTGAAGAAGACGGCACCCAATCAACCGTCCAGATTTTGTGCTCGGTTTGTGAAAAACTCTTGTGCAAGACTTGCCAGAAATACCACAGGATATTTCACCCAACACATGAAACCAGGGACCTTGGGGGCATGTCGAGTGTTGAGGCCGTGGGGGTCCTCATGACTGACGAGTGTCGCCTGCACCGCAAACGGAAGGACGCCTTCTGCGACCGATGCAACATTTGCCTGTGTGACGCGTGTTACGGGGATCACGTGACCGCTTCCCCACAGTGTCCGCCTCCCCACAGTGTCCGCCTCGGCCGCTGTCCGTGAGAGAGGAGGCGTCGAGGGAGAAAACGGTCGGCCCCACCCTGGAGCAAGAACTCCGTCAGTTGGAAATCCAGATCCTTGCAATGAACGAACAGAGAAGGCAATCCATTGATCAACTTTCAATGGATTGCGACTCAAAATGTTCCGAAATGTGGGAAGAGTTTAGTACGTTCGCGGAAGAGAAACGTCAGCGTTTGAAAGAGCTGTCCGACAGTATGAGAGAGGCGATCTCCGGACCTTTAGAAAAATGGCGCCTCTCCCTAAAGGAGGGAGAAGACCTTTTGAAAAAGGTCAAAATTTGGCGCCATAATGTTGGCCAATTGTTGGGGGACGACGCCGAAGACGGGGACGTCGTTTGTGGTTTACGGTTGGTGGGAGCGGAGCTTAGATCGCGGCTCCCACAATCGTTTGCCCCCCTCCACGAAAAATTGGAATTTACGGTGACATTTCCATTTTCAAAATGCTATCACGGATCCCTGGAGTCACTGAGAAAAGAAATAATAGAGTTTACGAGGGTCGGGACATCCGGGGACTTACAGCTCCAAAAAGAATACTGTCTCCTCGATTCGAACATGAACTGGATTCTTTCGATTCTCGCCACCGATGAAGACGATCATGTCTTTGTCTGCGATTGGAATGATGGTTCGGTGAAAGAATTCAATGAATCTGGGGAGTTGATTGGCCGATGTGAATTGACGGACGAAGGATGGCGATTCCGGCCCTGGGACATTTGTCGCATTTCGGATGACATTTTCGTCGTCGTCTGCGATCCTTCCGGGTTTGGCAAGGGGGGAAGAATTTTCTTTTTGGAGAGAAAAAAACGCCGCCCATTTTTAAAAAAACGAAAAATAATTCACACAAAAAAGAAATTTCTTTCTTTGTGTCAATTTCAACAACAAATTTCCACTTGTGACTGGGAATTTAAAGAAATTGTTTGTTTTTCGGAAACCGGAGCAGAAATAAAAAAAATTGACCTTGAGAACTGGCCGGGGAGGAGGAGGTGGGGAGGTGGTGGTGGTGATGATTGCCCCCTCCTTCGTTCCGATCCGACGACTGGGAATTTGTGGGGGACGAGATGTAAAATGTCGAAAATCTTCCTTTTTAGTCAAAAGGGAGAAATTCTTCAAAAAATAGAAATTAAAGAAGAAATTATGAATTTCTCTCCAAATAAATTTCAATATTTTTATTTTGCTACCAAGGAAGAAATTTTTTCCGTTTTGTCGGAAAAAGTACTGTACAAATTCCCAGAAAATTTAGAAAAGAAAATTTTTCTTTCCCAACAAAAATTGTTTATTTATTTTCAAAACGATGAAAAACATTTCATGAAAATTTTCAAAATTCGTTAAGACAAAAAGAATTTGAAAAATTAAAATTTATTTTAAATTTTGCAAATAAAATTAATTTTTGTGTTTTCATTTTTTAATTCTGAAATTTTAAAAACCTTTTTATGATTTCAAAATATAATTTAAGGTATAAATATTGAAAAAAAAGTAATGTTTCGTAATATGAATGAAGACAAAAAATGTCTACATTTCTGAGATGAGGAAGTATTTACATTATTCAGACTATTATTCTCATCTTTGTTGTCATGACGTTTCAGCCGTTGGACTCTGCGGCCTTCTTCAGGGGATAAGAATTTCGAACAAAAATTTTTTTTTTTCCTACAACTTTTACTCCGACCATCAATGGTTGACAGATGTGCAAATAAAGGTGGTTTTATTAGACTTTTTTCTGTCTGTCAATTTTTTTGTGATATGTCAATTATCTTAAATTTTTATTCTATTTTATTTTATTTATTTTTGCCGTCGAAAACAGATTTTAGAATCTTTTAAAAGATATTTACACTCCAATATTGATAAGAAATTGGAGAAAAAAATCAAAGAAAAGTTTGGGATGATTGTATTTTGTGGCCAAAATTTCAAACGGAAATTCCAAGTAGGTTTTTCATGGTTGTGGTCATCGAACTTTTGAAAGAAGTTTCCATCAACAATTCGATATTTCATTCTATCTTTAAATTTAGGGGAAAAGTTCTAGAATTGATGACAATAGTTTATAAAAATCAGTAAACCTGGTTTAAATTGAAGCCCATGTCAGTATCGTTCTGTTTTTAACACTTTCTCTCACTCCTCCCGTCGCTCTCTCTCTCTCTCTCTTTGTCTCTTTCTATTTTTTTTTTCTTAGCATCTGAGAGAGAGAAAAAAGAATGAGAAGATATAAAGTCTTCCAAGGGAAATAACTCCAACCTACATTTTAATGATCCTTTCTCTTAAATCATACTTCATCATTTCATGTTACTCCTGTTTATGTCCTGCAACCTTCATTTATCAACGATCACTTTTCTAAAAAGTCTCATTCTAGTTCCAAAAATCAGAAAATATGAACAGTTGATGTTTCTCCTGTCTATGAAATCCACCCGTTTATGACCGTTAATTTCCATTTGTCTGTGATCCCTATTCTAAAATCATATTCTACTGCCAAATCAAACTCCCAAAGTTATGCAATTACCGAATTTTCGTTGATGTCTGTCAAAACCAATCGTTTTCTATCAGTTCTAATCTTCATTTTGAGATGATGATCAAAAAATCAGATCAGATCCTGTTGAGAAAGATGCTGAACTTGCAAGACTTTCTCCATTCGCATCGTCCAAATCACCATTCGGGCCGTGGCCAGCAACGTCAGAAACACCATTTGTTGCACCCCAGAGTACGGGGACGATACATTTTCACATGCCGTATCGCACGGTCAATGACCATGAGCCTTTTGGGAGCGCTAAGAGCCGTCAACACGCCGACATGGTCCCGAAAAGGGGCAATCCCCGTGGATAATGGTAGAAGGCGTGCGAAGCTGTTCCTTCTAATCTAACCCGAGGTCACACAGTCTGGCAAATCCGCCAAGCTAATAAAGTGTTTATAATTTTTCCAAATATGAAACCGGATAAAACAATTGAATATAACCGTTTCTTTATCAAAATTTGACTGCCAAAAATTTTTTCTTCAAAATATAACCAAACAATGAATGTAAAAACTTTCATAAATTTAATTGAAAAAAAAAAATCTTAGGAAAAACAAGACAAAATTGACTAAAAGTTTTTGAATTTGGCACTTGTTTCAAATGAATATTTCGGAGATTTTTTGGCTTCTTTGTTTTTTGTTTTGTTCTTTTTTACTATTATTATTATTATTTTACCTCAAACAAAATGGAAGTGATACTAGTGCACAGAGGAATACAATGAGAGAGAGAGAAATCCCAGCATTCTTCGAATAAAAGATGAATGGGAATCAAGGAAACAGAAAATTACAATTGACGATTCATTTAAAATTATGGAGATTGTAGCTATCAGAAAAGAGAGTAAACGGAAGGCAGCAAGTGAGAGAAAAGAAACTATTAGTGTAGAAGAGATGTTACATTGAATTATGTCTACATTAAAAGATTGGGGCGTAGATGACAATCATTGTTAATTTCCATTCATGACACAATCGGCATTAAATGTCCTTCGTTTCCTCACTTCTCATATCTTTTGGCAATACTTAAATCCAAATTAGAATCTCAAATTACAAACACTCAACAGTGCTTTTGTCAATGATACTCGACAATATATATTATATTTTTATTTTTTAATTTTTAATTTTTTTTTTTTTTAACATTGAAGAGGGTTGGCATGGGCAAGTCTCCGGGACTTGATGGTCTACCCTATGAATTGTACTTGAGACTGTCGCACAATTTTGTACCGATTTTGACGGTGGTCTACAACAACTGGTTCCATACCCGACCGGATTTTCAGGGGTGTGATCACGCTGTTGAAAAAGTCAAGGGTGTTGGGAGGTTTAGATAATGACAGGCTCAACATAAGAGTTAAAGATTTTGGTCAAGATCCTGACAGAGCACTTGCAGACAGTTGCCGAGATTCTGTTGAGAGACGAGCAAACAATTCAAAGCAACCTGCACTTGATCCGCACGATCGTAGAGGGTGTAGATGACGACGAACAAGCCGTGCTGATCAATTTGGTTCAATCCGAGGCATTTGATAGGTTTGATCATCGGTATCTAGCAGCTGACCTGCAGGCCGCTGTATTCAAAGCCGATTCTGCAAGTGGATCAGCCTACTGTGTCGCTCCCCCAGTGCTGTGGTACAGCTGAACGGAAAGCGGTCGGGCGCTTTTGCGCTGTCTCGGTCGGTTAGTCAGGGTTGCCCGCAGTCGCCCTTACTTTACGCTTCGGTGTTGGAGCCTCTCCTTCGCCGGCTTAAGGACAGGGCGTACAGTTCCTGGTGGAGTTCGAGCCTGGGATTCTGCATACGTCCATGACATATCCATCTTCGTGTCGTACCGGGACGATATTGAGGTGGTACAGAAAGTGCTTGAGCGGTACGAAAAGGTGGCAGGGGCCAACATTAACCGCGACAAGTCTTCCGGCTTGCGGTTTGGTGCTTATAAGGGCGTTGCTCTTGCGGGGCCCTTCAGTTGAACTGACGGTCCTATCTACATTCTTGGTGTGTGGTTCGGACCGGATCTTCAGTTGGAGAAAAATTGGTCAGTGGTACTGGCAAAGGTCGGAGCATCGATCGCGTTTTTGCTTCGGCGGCGGTGGTCCGTGAAGGGCAGGGCTGAGGTGTGTGTCACATATATCTTTTCCCTCGGCTTTACCGGTTTTCGGTACTCCCTCTTTGTGATGAACATATGAAGACGATCGAGCATCTGGTCGACAAATGAGTCTACGCTAAACATCCGTCTCAAAGTGGGCTGGGAATGCCACCGACACGCCTCGAGGTTGGATTTCCTACGCCGCATCTTGACAGAAGATTCGTTTTTGGAGAGGAGTGTCAGGGAAGCTTTTCCTTGCCTTACTATCACTTCTCCCGTTTCGCGGGCTGAGCGCCGTCGTAGGCCACGAATTAAATCGAAATACCTGCTTGAGTGTCGAAGTGCCTTACCGGCTATTCTTCGGTCCACTGAACTTTCTCGGCCTCGGAGGCTCTTGTATCGTGTATTAGTGAAGCGGGTGGCGACTAAGGACCCTCTACGCGATCGGGTCGGCTTGTCGGTGGATGAGTCCAGCTCGTTTTGGTCTTAGGCGACAGCGGTGGATTACCTCAGCAACCCTGTGTTTTCCCTTCTTAGCTGGCGATTGATTCGGAACTTGCTATCTCTCAATGACAAGGCCTTCAAATGGGGCGGGGAAGATATGCCCAATTGTCATCGGTGTGACCTTGGTTTAGAAGAAACTGCTGCGCACGCTTTCCACCGTTGTTCTCGGGTATGCCTTTTTTATGGGGGGGGACTATTTCGGTGAGTTGACGGCTCGTATCTTGCACGATCTTCTTGTGCCCATTGATCTCGTGTACGCGTGTGATAAACTGATCTGATAGAAAGCGCTTGATATCGACAGATTTCAGCAAAAGTTTGGGAACTGTAGCAAGTCTGGTTCGGGTGAATGGGGCTAGTCTTGATTTTCTTCTTTTAAGTCCCTTACGGTACAACGGGGCGGTTTCATGTGAACCCCTCCCTGGTTAAGTTAGCAGTCTTTTGTGTACCTAGTTAATGTGAAGAGACGGATTCCTAGCCTGTTCCCGTCTTTCTCTTTTGTTATGACCCAAGTCAAGATTCTCAACCTCCCTAATTTGTTTTGGTCCCATTTTATCTTGACTGGGTCAGTATTTGTTTTCCCCATTCCATTATGTATTTTATCCTCCCCCCTCTTTTCCCTTAGCGAGTGTGCCACTTGATTTCGCCGTTTGACGGAATACAGCAGCCACTCTCTTTTTCTGTGATGGACGGGTCTTACTAACATTTGTTTATTTTGTTTCAATATTGTTATAATTTAGTTTGGTTTTGGGTATTCATCCCCTCCCATCACATTTTCGTCTCATTGTATTTTTATATAGATTTTATCAAACAATTATTTGTAAATAAATTTTTATCTCATGGGTGTTACTCCGTTTTTAAGCTCGACTGTGAATTTGTGGTATTATGGTGTTTGTAGGATTGTATGATGATGAACGAGTTCTTGTGGTAAAAGGAGAAATTGTTAAGAATGATTGGGTCGTGAATGAGATTAGCTAAGTATAGGATAGACACTGAAGACCACCCTCTACCCGTCCCCCTCTTTTTTCGACCATGTGCCACATTTTTGTATATTCTGCCCCCATTTTGGAGTGCATCGAGTTATTTTTTGACAAAGCAAATTTCGACGGTTTTGTAAGGTCAATAAAAAATATCCGTCTGTCTATTTCAAAGAAAAAATTTTTCAGACAAGCTTTTCTGCATTAATAAAAATATTTTTTGTAAAAATAAAACAATTTATGTCAGTTACTTATAATGTATTTATTTATCTCTCAATATCAATCCATCATTGTCAAAAATATTTAAGAATTATAATTGTCTGTTTTTAACGGTTTGTCGATCAATTTATTGGTCTGTCTGTTTATTTAAAAGAAAAGAAAAATAATCTCCCTCCTTCAATCTCTTTCAGAGAATCTTTTTTCTTCATGAATGAAAAAAATATTTTGTTCAAAAAATCCAAAATAACAATTTATATCAGACAGTCTATCGATCTATTTATTTATCTGTCTGTCTAAATCCCTAACGCTTAATTTTTAATTAAAAAAAGGTTTCATAAGCTAATGATAGCCGCCATATTCAGTTATTTGATGGACAGGTAATATGCAGTATAGCACAAGGTAAGTAAAAACTGGACAGGTTTATATATATATAATAATATGTCTATTATGTCTATTATGTTTAAACATGTGCCGTTCTAAACATCGTATTTTGGCTTTAATTTCAGGTGAAAATAAAAACAAAAATTCTCCAGCATTTGGATAATTTTTTATAAAGTTGCTTCTAAGCTTTCGGCTCACATGTGCCATCTTCAGAAAGGGTACAAGGACATTAACATAAAAACATCCACCATCAGCGACGATTTTATTTTCTGTTGTCATAAAACATTGCTAAGCAACAATAACAGTTACCAAAAATTGCAAACGCAGTTCGTAAATTTATAATGCGGTTCCTAGACGTCACACCGAGTGAGAGCTTGAAATGATAACAGAACCATATTTAAATGCAATGTAATGTGCTATGACCAGATTTAAACGTGATTTTATTAAGTGTGGGTTGTTTGGAATAAATGTAGATGGCCTCCAATATATGAAGGTTCTTTTTACTGTGTGTAAGAATGACTATGGTGACTAAAATTTGTCTGATCTTACCTACATGGCTATGTTTTTCTAAGAAATGTTGTTTGTTTTCACCTGAAATTAAAGCCAAAACACGATGTTTAGAACGGCTCATGATTAAACATAATAGACATTCATTGTCTCTTATATTTAACAGTATATGCTTAGAAAATTACCTGCTGCCTTGATACACTATATATATATTGTAATAGTTGTTACAGTTGTTTATAAGTTCATAGTATCACTTCACAAAGATTTTCGCGTTTCAAAGCTACGTGCATGAACAGCAGGTAAAAAAACCTATGAGTTCCACAACTTTGTTACAATATATATATATATATATATATATATATATATTTGACGACCTGTTGCTTTTAGTGGCCTTGGTCCATACTAAGCCCTGATAAGTGAAGATAATTTTTAAAAGTGTTCGGAGTACGTATAATTTTCGAAGAAAGCAAAAACAATCATCAGAAGATATAGAAAAAATTATTTTAACGGATGAAAGGAGAAAGTTAAAAGCGATTGTGAAGGCGTCAAATTGGAAATCCCTCCCCCTTTCTCTATTTCTGTTTCTTTTACCCTTTTTTTCTTCCTCCCTATCTTTCTTGATAATCACTCTATCCTTCTTTTATTTTTCTTTCCAGATTTTCTGAAGGAATTTTACAAATGGCGTCCAGTTTTAGTGAAGAAACAGTCGGGACATCTGGAGATTTACAGCTCCAAGAAGAATACAGTCGCCACGATTCGAACCTGCGGACGATTTCCTCGATTCTCGCCACGTAGACGATCATGTCTTTGTCGGCGATTTAGACGACGGTTCGGTGAAAGATTTCGATGAGTCTGGGGAATTCATTGGCCGATGTGAATTGACTGACGAAATAGAGAGATTCGAACCCTGGGACATTTGTCGCGTTTCCCTTGACATTTTCGTCGTCTGTTGTCATTAGGGTGGGGGAAGAATTTTCTTTTTGAAAAGAAAAAATGCCCCCCAATTTTAGTTTGGAATTTTTTCTCTTTCTTTTTTTGACAGCATTTTCTCCAACTATTAATGGTTGACAGAATATGTGAAATTGATTTCATTTTGAATTGGCAATAAAAACAGCGAAGGAATCGATAATTATTGATCGACTCACAATTTTGGAAATTTTTTGCATTCATTGCAACCAATTTTCATGGATCAAAAATTTATTTTTCCAGATGATTCATTTATCATTTTTTTTTTTTTGACATTGGTAATGTCCCTTAATTATCTTAAATTTAAGCGATTGTGAAGGCGCCAAATTGGAAATCCCTCCCCCTTTCTCTATTTCTGTTTCTTTTACCCTTTAAGCTTATTTTCACTCTGATATTGGCAAAGAAAATATATTGGAGACAATATAAATCGAAAAATCGATAAACCTAGTTTTAATACAAGGCCATGTTTGCAGCGTCCTTTTATTAACTTTTTCTCTCACTCCTTTTCTCTCTCTCTCCCTTTCTCTCTTTGTCTGTCTGTCTCTTTCTTTCTTTTTTGTCTTTTTTTTTTCAATATCTGAAGGAAAGAAAAGCAAAGAGAAAAATAGAAAGTCTTCCAAGGGAGATAACTCTGTTTAATTCTTTCGCTTTTCTCCCTTAAACGGAAAATTCTTTAAACGATATTTAAAAAGAAAACCATTTACAGCTGATGAAAAAATTGATGTGGTGGAATTTGGTAATAGAGGAAAATAACAATAAAGCATCATTTTAAAAGAATAAAACAAAATGAATTTCCATGTCAATTTTAGAAATAATTTTTATTTCGTATACAACTCTCAAAAAGTTCTAAAATTTGATGTTATTCATGCGTATGACATCCAACCTCCGTTTATAAGTGATCACTATTCTATATTAATCATCCCCTTTCAAAGGAAAACTTCTAAAATAATCACAGTTAATGTAATTTCTGTCTATAACCCCACAACCGCCATTTTGCAGTGATCCCTAATATAAAATCGTATACTTCTCTAAAAAGTCATAAAATATAGACAGTTCTTGTAATTCCTGTCTATAACATCCGACCTGCATATTTCAAGGAACCTTTCTCGAAAATCGTCTTCTGCTCTCAAAAGTTCTAAAATATGAACCGATGATGTTACTCCTGTCTATGACCTCCATTCTCCATATTTTAGTGATCCATATTCTGCAGTCGTATTCTACTCTGAAAAATCATAAACGATAGACAGTTGATGTTGTTCTGGTCTATGACATCCAGCCATCACCTTTTAGTAATTCATATTCGAAAGACTTATTTTACTCTCTAAAATATAATAATATTTAACATGATGTTATTTCAGTCTTTGACTTAAAACCGCCATCTTTTCAGTGATCCCTGTTCGTAAGTGGATTCTACTCACAAAAAGACTAAAATGTTAACAGCTGATGTTACTCCTGTTTATGTCCTGCAACCTTCATTTATCAACGATCACTTTTCTAAAAAATCTCATTCTAGTTCCAAAAATCCTAAAATCCTAAAATATAAACAGTTGATGTTTCTCCTGTCTATGAAATCCACCGTCCATCTTTCAAGGATCCAAGTTATAATGTCTTATTCTACTCTAAAAAATCTCAAACTTTAGACAGTTGATATTACACCCGTCTATGTCCGCTAATTTCCATTTGTCTGTGATCCCTATTCTAAAATCATATTCTACTCCCAAATAAAACTCCCAAAATCTGCCCCAAAGAGTAAAATATAAAAAGGCAATAAAACTCTGATATTATTTAAAGTTATAAGCTTTTAATTGCTTGAATAAATAATAAAAAATAAGGACATTATAGTTTGAAGGAAACATTATTTTTTTTATTAAACTTGTTTTCATCTTCTTTTTTACTATAATAATTGATAAAGTTTAAAAAATCTTCAAAAAAATGTTTCGGTTAAATTTTTTAGTTAAGAATTGTTGATTATATTGCCTATCGAAAATTGAAAGATTTAATAAAAATCGTTTTACTTTGATATTTTTAAAATAATTTAAAATTATTTTTTCTGTATGTAAAAAAATGTTCATTTTTCTTAAGTACCTTGTTCTATAGGGGCCATATTGATTTTAGAAGTTAACAAATGTTGTGGATTATTACCCTTACATGAAAACCACAGAAAAGCGCACTATTTTCTTATATATATGTTATTGCCTTACAATGAAATAACACTAAAAAAAATAAAGTTTAAACATTTGTAGAAGTATTAATGAACTGAAAACTACTATAAGAATTTAATAACTTTAACTTATCATAACAATCATGCGAATAATTCGTATTAATAAAGAATAAAATGAAAAATAAAATATTAAAAAATATCAACATTTCATGAATTTTTATAATTTAATCATAAAAACACCACAATATTTCAGGAATTACTAAGTTACGTCAGTATTTATTAAATTTAAAGCTATTAAATATTTTAATTAATTTGAGAAAAGTTTACATATTTTAAAAGAAAATTCATTTTATCAGAAACTATATTCAAACGTGAGCTAATACAACTAACATTCAATAAAATATTAGATTGCTGAAAATATTAGTTCTTTGAAAATGGAAGTCGAAGAAAACGAGAAGGATGGAAATAAAGAAGAAAAAGAAAAAGGGAAAATAGAAAAAGAAATAAGAAAAAGAAAAATGAAATAGGAAAAAGTAAAAAAAATAAGAAAATAAGAAAGAAAGTAGAAGGAAAAAGAGAAAGAAAAGTAAAAAGAAAGAAAAAGCAAAGAACATCGACAAATCGATCTTGACGTATTTTTTTTTATATATATATTTCTATGTTCATTTGATGAATTTTTACAAAATTTCCACTCTTTAAGGATCAAAGTGTAATAACTGTTCCGGTTAAACTAATTTTTATTTCAATGAATTTCATAAAAACGCTTATCGGAATGTGGGACGAGCGTGTCGAATCCAATTCCTGGACAGAGTCGACTCTCTAGCTTTGGTTGTCCACCAGTCTAGGATAGGGAGAACTATGAATACAAAACAGATTAGACGTGAGGTTAACAAATCCACCTCGTAAAAAAGTACTTGTTAGGTACTCCACCGAAGCAACACCCAGTGTGGTGTTGATCGAATTTTGTTTTTATTAAGTGTGGGTCCTTTTAACATCATGCTATGCTGTTTTTTTTTGTGGGGGGGGGGGCAATTGAGTGGAAGTACCTACTTTAAACTGTTGCCTCACAAACCCTGCTAAAACCATTCAACCTCCAACCATCACAAAATAAATAAGAAAAAATAATTCTTGATATGAATAACTACCCAAGGGAGATAACTTAAAATAAAAAATTCTCTTTCCCCCCTGAATATTTTAATTTTGTCAAATATTACAAATTGGGGATTTTAATAAAGGCAGTTCTTACATTCGCAACAAACATGAGAGCAGAAAATCTTGTCTTCCAGACAAAAAAAAAAAAAAGAAAAAAAAAACTTGTGTAGATACCTCCGCTCATTTTTGATAACTAAATTTAAATTGTATTTTTAAAAATATTTTGGAATATTATTTTTTGTCCAATGATTTAATATGAATAACTTTCCCTGAAACAAGCTGCTGAAACTTCAGATGCGTAAATTTGTAAATAATTTCCTTATGTTGTTTTGTTAAAATAAAAACCCGTTTCCTCATTCTCCATAAATACATCAGTTACTATGTAACTCACCACAAATATATTGCTTTCTTTCTTACCTGTTTGATGTCATGATATATCTAAATGCACCCAATTTAAAGTTTTATGTGATTAACTATTGCCAGAAAGATTTTAGTTTTATGGAATTACTTTTTCATGTATGATAAACATCTTCAAGTATTTCTTTATGATAGTAAAATGATGTAATAACCACGCCCAGATTTTTTAAAATTTACTCTAGAGATCAAAAACAGACTTCAAATCATTTGATAAAATAACCCATTCAATATACAAGTCATTCATTAATAAATAGGTACTGAAAATTTATCTCATAAATTTTTTGTGTTGTCGAAACTTTTAGAATATTTTTTGTTTTTACTTTTTTGGCTAAAGATAATTTTTTGACCTAAATTTGGAAATTCTTGTAAAATAAAATAGTTGTCTGATTTAGATAAAACAGGAATTATTTAAAGATGAAGTTATTTATGCAATTATTATTTTTAGAAAACCTTTGTAAATTTCTTTTATTCTACATGTTTTTCTCCTCCCCCTCCAATTAATCTAATGATATTTATAGAAATTCAATACTGATCACAAATCTTGTTTTATTAGTTAAATTTATCTTATTAAGGAAGGTGGGTTATGAGTTGACTCCGAAAAGGTAGATAATTTTGCCCTCAGAACTGTCTCTTTGTCAGGGACAAACTGACAAGAAAGGTTTGCCATTCATCCAAAGACAGTGTACAAGACCATCACATTCTTTGGATTCATGCCTCAGATTATCTGTGTTGTTAAGTCCTTCAAGTGGGCAGTGCCGTGCTTAGCAACATCGCCCCCCCCCCCCGCAGAATGCGCCTTGCCCCTCTACAACTTGCGCCTCCCAGAACATACTGAACCCACAATAAATGGTACTTTAAACAAAATAACATACTCTCGGAACGCAGAAATTTCGTGATCACGAAAAATACGGAAAAAATTTGCAGAATTGGTGTTTTGAATTTAAACATTACGAAAGTTATTAAAACTTTTAGACACTTTAAGTATTTTGAAACAGATATCTATAATCTATTTCCCTCCAAAGTTCATTTTTTATACAATTAAAAATGATTTGCGGCCTCTTCGGGACCTGGGATACTTGATGCAGTAAAGTCAGGAATATGCCTGGCTTGTGGGACTGGAACAATCTTCCCCGATTAACGAAAAAATGGATTCAGTTCAAAGTTCAAGTCAAATAAGTAAAAAAAAGCAGAGTTCAAGAGAGATAACTGTTGCTGTGATATCAGGAATATGTATGGCTCGTGGAACGGGAACAATCTACCAAGATTAACGAAATAGTGTGTTCACTTCAAAATTCAAATAGGTGAAGAAAGAAGTGATTAAGAGAGATAATTAATGATGTGATATCAGGAATATGCATGGCTCGTGGAACGGGAACAATCTACCCCGATTAACGAAATAATTTGTTCACTTCAAAATTCAAATTGGTGAAAAAAGATGTGATTGAGAGAGATAATTAATGATGTGATGTCAGGAATATGAATGGCCCGTGGAACGGGGGTAATCTACCCCGATTAACGAAATAATGTGTTCAGTTCTTTATTCCAATTCAAATTGGTGAACAAAGAAGTGATTAAGAGACATAATTAATGATCTGATATCAGGAATATGCATGGCTCGTGGAACGGGAACAATTAACATGATTAACGAAATAATGTGTTCACTTCAAAATTCAAATTCAAATGGTTGAAGAAAGAAGTGATTAAGAGAGATAATTAATGATGTGGTAACAGGAATATGCATGGCTCATGGACCCGGAACAATTTACCCCGATTAACGAAATAATGTGTGCACTTCAAAATTCAAATTCAAATAGGTGAACAAGGAAGTAATTAAGAGAGATTAATAATGATGTGATATCAGGAATATTCATGGCTCGTGGAACGGGAACAATCTACCCCGATTAACGAAATTATGTGTTCACTTCAAAATTCAAATTCAAATATGTGAACAAAGAAGTGATCAAGAGAGATAATTTATGTTGTGATATCAGGAATAAACATGGCTTGTAAAACGGGGAAAAATTACCCCGATTAACGAAATAATGTGTTCACTTTAAAATTCAAATTAAAATAGGTAAACAAAGAAGTGATTAAGAGAGATAATTAATGATGTGATATTAGGAATATGCATGGCTCGTGGAACTGGAACAATCTACCCCGATAACCGAAATAATGTGTTCACTTCAATATTCAAATTCAAATAGGTGAAGAAAGAAGTGATTAAGAGAGATAATTAAAGATGTGATATCAGGAATAAGCCTGACTCGTGGAACGGGAACAATTTACCCGATTACCGAAATAATGTGTTCTCCTCAAAATTCAAATTCAAATAGGTGAAAAAAGAACTGATTTTTTTAAATTTTTTTTTTAATCATTTCACCCCGAGCAAGGCGGAAACGCCACTGATGTGCAGGGGGTTACAAAAATGTAACAAGATTAATTAGAAAAGAGTAAGGAGTACAAACTAGTTAGAAAGGAACAATAGAAAGCTGAGAAAGCAGGTGCAATGACAGATACATAGGTGGAGAAAGGGAAGGTTATACAGGGGAGGGGAGAGAGCTAGAGGCCAGTTGTTAATAGATAAGTATTGACTTTGCATTTAAATTTCTGGAGGTTGTAGCCGTCAGGAAAGCAAGAATACGGGAGTGAGTTCCACAGGCGGGAAGTGCGAGAGAGGAAGCTGCAGTGGTAGAATTGTCGTTTGCATTTGGCTAGCTTGACTGTGAATGGGTGGGACCCAGTTGCCAGTCTGGTTGCACGAGTAAACATCTGTTGAGGAGGCATCAGTGACTTAAGCTCATCCGAGTAGAAGCCATGAAAGTATTTGTAGAAGAGACAAAGGGAGGCCACATTTCGACGATGGTGAAGTGGCTGCAGTCGAGTCGCCAGATCAGTACCTATCACATTACAGACTCTCCTTTGGAGCTTGTCAAGAACACTGAGGAGAACGGCAGGGGCACCTGACCATAAGTGGCAGCAGTACTCCATGCACGGACGGATGGTTGACTTGTAAATATGCAGGATGGATTCAGGTGGAAAAAACATCCTGGATCGACATAGTGACCCAATCTTTTTAGCAGTAGATTTTGCTATGGATTCAATATAGTGGTTCCATTTGAGGTCTGAGGACAGGGTAAGTCCGAGGAGGCGTAGTGTATTGATTGAGAGAGATATTTCATGATGTGATATTAGGAATATGCATGGCATTTGGGACGGGAATAATCTATCCCGATTAACGAAACAATGAATTCATTTCAAAATTCAAATACGTGAAGAAAGAAGTGTTTAAGAGAGATAATTAATGTTGTGATATCAGGAATATGCATGGCCCGTGTAACGGAAAAAAATTTACCTCGAATAACGAAATAAAGTGTTCACTTCAATATTCAAATACAAATAGGTGAACAAAGAAGTGATTAACAGAGATAATTAATTTTGTGATATCAGGAATATGCATGGCGCGTGGAACGGGAACAATTTACTCGGAAGAACGAAATAATGTTGTTCACTTCAAAATTCAAATTCAAATACGTGAACAAAGAAGCGATTACAAGAAATAATTAATTTTGTGATATCAGGAATATGCATGGCTCGTGGAACGAGAAATATTTACCCAGATCATCGAAATTATGTGTTCACTTCAAAATTCAAAGAGGTGAAGAAAGAAGTGATTAAGAGAGATAATTAAAGATGTGATATCAGAAATATGCATGGCTCGTGGAACGGGAACAATCTACCCCGATTAACAAATCATGTGTACACTTCAAAATTCAAATTCACATAGGTGAACAATTAGTGATTAAGAGAGATAATTAATGATGTGATATCAGGAATATGCATGCTCGTGGAACGGGAACAATTTACCCCGATTAACGAAACAGTGTGTTCACTTCAAAATTCAAATTCAAATACGAATAACGAAATAATGTGTTCACTTCAATATGCAAATTCAAATACGTGAACAAAGAAGCGATTAAGAGAGATAATTAATGATGTGATATCAGGAATATTACAAGTTACCCGATTAATGAAATAATATCTTCACCTTAAAATTCAAATTCGAAGAGGTGAAAAAATAATTGATTGAGAGAGACAATTAATGACGTGATGTTAGGAATATGCATGGCTTCTGGGACGGGAATAATCGACCCCGATGAACGAAACAATGTGTTCACTTCAAAATTCAAATTCAAATAGGTGAACAAAAAGTGATTAAGAGAGATAATTAATGATGTGATATCAGGAATATGCATGGCTTGTGGAACGGGAACAATTTACCCCGATGAACAAAATAATATGTTCACTTCAAAATTCAAATTGGTGAAAAAAGATGTGATTGAGAGAGATAATTAATGATGTGATGTCAGGAATATGAATGGCCCGTGGAACGGGGGTAATTTACCCCGATTAACGGAATAATGTGTTCAGTTCTTTATTCCAATTCAAATTGGTGAACAAAGGAGTGATTAAGAGACATAATTAATGATCTGATATCAGGAATATGCATGTCTCGCGGAACGGGAACAATCTACCCCGATTAACGAAATAATTTGTTCACTTCAAAATTCAAATTCAAATAGGTGAACAAAGAAGTGATTAAGAGAGATAATAAATGATGTGATATTAGGAATATGCATGGCTCGTGGAACGCGATTATCGAAATAATGTGTTCACTTCAAAATTCAAATTTAAATAGGTGAACAAAGAAATGCTTAAAAAAGATAATTAAATATGTGATATAAGAAATATGCATGGCGCGTGGAACGGAACAATTTAACCCGATTAACGAAATAATGTGTTCACTTCAAAATTCAAATTCAAATAGTTAAACAAAAAAGTGATTAAGAGAGATAATTAATGATGTGATATCAGGAATATGCATGGCTCGAGGAACGGGTACAATCTACTCCGATTAACGAAATAATGTGTTAACTTCAAAATTCTGATTCAAATACGTGAACAAAGAAGTGATTAAGAGATATAATTAATGATGTGATATCAGGAATATGCATGGCTCGTGGAACGGGAAAAAATTACACCGATAGACGAAATAATGTGTTCACTTCAAAATTCAAATTCAAATAATTGAACAAAGATTTGATTTAAAGATATAATTAATGATTTGATATATGGATTATGCATGGCGCGTGGAACGGCAAAAATTTACCACGAGTAACGAAATCATGTGTTCTCTTCAAAATTCAAATTCAAATAGGTGAACAAAGAGGTGTTTAAGAGAGATAATTAATGATGTGATATCAGGAATATGCATGGCGCGTGGAACGCGAAAAATTTACCCCGATTAACGAAATAATGTGTTCACTTCAAAATTCATATAGGTGAAGAAAGTAGTGATTAAGAGAGAAAATTAATGATGTGATATCAGGTGTATGCATGGGGCTGGAACGGGAATAATTTACCACGATTAACGAAATAATGTGTTCACTTCAATATTTAAATTCACATACGTGAACAAAGAAGCCATTAATAGAGACAATTAATGATGTGATATCAGGAATATGCATGGCTCGTGGAAGGAGAACAATTTACCCCGATTCACAAATTAGTGTGTTCACTTCAAAATTCAAATGGTTGAATAAAGAAGTGATTTTGAGAGGTAATTAATGATGTGATATCAGGAATATGCATGGCTGGTGGAGCGGGAACAATTTACCCCGATTAAAGAAATAATGAGTTCACCTGAAAATTCAAATTCAAATAGGTGAACAAAGAAGTGATTAAGAGTGATAATTAATGATGTGATATCAGGAATATGCATGGCTCCTGGAACGGGAAGAATTTACCCCGATTAAAGAAATAATGTGTTCACTTCAAAATTCAAATTGTTATAGGTGTACAAAGTTGTGATTAAGAGAGATAATAAATGATGTGATATCAGGAATATGTATGGCTCATGGTACTGGAGTAATTTACCCCGATTAACGAAATAATGTTTTCACTTCAAAATTCAAATTCAAATTGGTGAACAAAGAAGTGATTAAGAGAGTTAATTAATGATGTGATATCAGGAATATGCAACGAGAAATATCTGCCCCGAAAAAAAAAAACGAAAAAATCCTTTCAGTTGAAATTTCAACTTCAAATAGGTGAACAAAGCAGTGTTAAAAAGAGATGAATGATGCTGCGACATCAGGAATATACTTGGCTCGTGGAGTTGGAACATATTCTTCTTATTTACGAAATACTGCCTTCATTTCTACATTAATATTCAAATAGGTCATAATAGAAATATGTATGGCTCGTGTAACATGAAAAGCCTTCCCCGATTTACGAAATAATATTTGCAGTTCAACATTCAAATTCATATAGATGACGAAAACAGTGTTAAATAGAGATAATTAATGATGTGATATCAGGAATAGGCACTGCTCGTGGAACGGGAACAATCTACACTTATTTACGAAATATTGTGATAATTTCAAAATTAATATTCAAATAGGTGAACAAAGCATTGTTTAAGAAAGTTAATTAATGCTGTGATATAAGATATATGAATGGCTCTTGAACCGGAAAAAATCTACACTGATTTACGAAATAATGTGTTCATTTCTAAGTTCAAATTCAAATAAGAAATCAAGACAGTGTTGTAGAGTGATAATTAACGCTGTGATATCAGGAATATGCTTGGCTCGTGGAACGGAAACAATCTACCCTGATTTGCGAAATAATGTGTTCAATTCTAAATACAAATTCAAATAGGTGTACAAAGCTGTGTTAAAGGGAGATAATTCATGCTGTGATAACAGGAATATACATGGCCTTTAGAACGGGAACAATCTACACCAATGTACGGAATAATGTGTTCTGTTCTAAATTCAAATTCAAGTAGGTGTACAAAGCTGTGTTAAAGGGAGATAATTGATGCTGTGATATCAAGAATATGCATTGCTCGTGGATTGGTAACAATCTACCCCGATTTACCAAATAATGTGTTCAGTTCTAAATTCAAATAGGTGAACAAGGCAGTCATAAAGAGAGATATTTGATGCTGTGATATCAAGAATATGAGTGATTCTTGGAAATGGAAAAATCTACCCCGATTTACGAAATAATATTTTAAGTTCAAAATTCAAATTGAAGTAGGTGAACAAAGCAGTGTTAAAGAGAGAAATGGAACAATATACCCCGATTTACAAAATAATGTGTGTATTCATATCATGGAACTATTTTCCTACACGTAAGTTACATCCACCCCCTTTGCGTAGGAATCGACAAATAACAAATCACTTAACGCCTAGCATGCCTTAAAACAATACGTATATCCTATTTATGTAAATATATGTCAAATAAATCTCAATTCATATAACTATGTCTCTGTTGCAATTTACCACGCTTTGACACATCAACATCTTTACATGGTGGCAGCTTGGGATGTAAAAACAATGAAACGACATTAGATAACTTTTTCAGCAACGGAAAAAAGTCAACTTCCGTTATTTGCAATAAGAGGCAAAAAACACTTGGAACATAAACCAAACAAACCAGCAACAACAACAACAACAACAAAAAACCGCAGTGGAAGGAACAACGACGCAAAGGGAAAAAAGTTCTCTTTTACAGAATACCCAAACATTGCCAAGGTTTTTAATTCAACCTTTTTTTTTTAACGCTCCTCCTGTGATCTTTTTGTGCCCGATTGACCGCCATCTTGAATCTGCTACTACCACTCTCTTTTCGTAACAACCTAACTCGCATCGTGTTTACTTTCTATCTCTACGATGTCTCGTAATGATATTTCTTTAATGGATTGGGAAACTCCAAATCCGGCCGAAACTTTTAAACTATTCAAACAACGTTTGGAACTGTATTTTATTCTTAACAAAATAAAAACAGAACAGCAAGTAAACTACATTTTACTGCAAATCGGTAATAAAGGACTGAAAAGGTTTAACACGTGGTCGTTGACGGAGGAGGAGAAACGTTCTCCTGAAATTATTTTTAATAGGTTCATAGAGCAGCTAGAACCAAAAGAAAATTTCAGTGTCAATCGTTAAAAACTAATGTCGTAGAAACAGAAACAAGAAGAGTCGTAAGATAATTTTGTGAATAGATATCGACGACTCACACAGAGATGTCCGTTATCTGAATCTGAACAACAACAGCGGATAATTGAACTTATTATCGCCAGCACGCCAATTCCAGATCTTCAAAAAGAGTTATTAAGAAAAGACAATACTCTGACGCTGGAAGAAACTGTTCGTATTGGCAAAACATATGAAGCTTCTAACTTACACCGAAAACAACTTAGGGTCATGCTGAACAATAACGAGGATAGAAGCACCACTATGGAAGCTATAAGAACGCCATCACGTTATTAGAAATCAAGCAACTGCCTCAATTATGGTAGAAGCCATGAATTTCGACGTGAAGCTTGCCCAGCATTTGGATCAAAATGTGGTAGAGCAGGTAGTGAGATAATTAATGCTGTGATATCAGGAATATGCATGGCTCGTGGAACAGGATAAATCTACGAAATAATGTGTTCAGTTCAAAATTCAAATTCAAATAGATTAACAAAGCAGTGTTTAAGAAAGAGAATTAGTCCTGTCATATTAGGAATATGCATGGCTCGCGGAGCTGGAACAATCTGCCCCAATTAACGAAATAATTGGTTCAGTTCAAAATTCAAATCCAAATTCAAAGTGGTGAAAATTCAAATTCAAATTCAAAGCGGTGAACCAAGTTAAAGAGAGATAGTAGATGAAGTGATATCAGTAATATGCATGGCTCGAGGAATTGGGACAGTCTTCTCCGATTAACGAAATAATGTATTTAGTTCAAACTTCAAGTTCAATTACGTGAACAAAGCAGAGTTCAAGTAAGATAACTGATGCTGTAATTTCAAAAATTTGCATGGTTCGTGGAACTGGAACAATCTACCCCGATTAACGAAATCATGGGTTCAGTTCAAAGTTCAAGTTCAAATAGGTGAACAAAGCACTGTTAAAGAGAGATAACTCATGCTATGATATCAGGAATATGCCTGGCTCGTAGAACGGAAACAATCTGCACCGATTAACAAAATAATGGGTTCATTTCAAACTTCAAGTTCAAATAAGTGACTAAAGCAGAGTTCAAGAGATAACTGGTGCTGTGATATCAGGAATATGCCTGACTCGTGGAACTGGAACAATCTAGCACGATTAACGAAATAATGGGTTCCATTACAAATAGAAAGTTAAATAAAAATAGGTGAACAAAGCAGATATAATGAAAGATAGCTGATGTTGTGTTATCAAGAATATGCCTGACTCGCTGAAATGTAACACACTACCCCGATTAAGGAAAAATGGTTTCAGTTCAAAGTTGAAATTCAAATACGTGAACAAAGCAGAGTTCAAAAAAGATAACTTTTGCTGTGATACCAGGAATATACATTTCACGTAGAACGTGAAAAATCTACGAAATAATGTGTTCATTTGAAAATTCTAATTCAAATAAGTGAACAAAGCAGTGTTAAAGAGAGAAAATTAATGCTGCGATATAATGACACTTTCATTTAAGTGTCAAAATGTTGACTGGGGAAATTAATTAAATGAAAATTTATTAAATGAAAATTAATTAAATAATAATTAATCCAATCATGATAATAATTATTTTATTAAATCATTATAAAAATAAGTTCATTCTGGATATCCAACATTTTTAAGAACCAGGTGCAGTAAACCGAGGTCATTAAGTATAAAGATATCTAGACCCAAGCGGAAGGCTGACCTATAAACTGTCACTAAAACAAAACACTCGGCAGGTGTAATGGCATGTCAAAAAATTACTTCAATTTCAAAATATAAACATTTTGAGCGTGGCAAACAGGTGGGTTGCTTCACCCGGGGATTGAGTGCAAGTATGGCACAAGGTAATAAATCATTGATCAACCAACCACGGGGCCTGCTTCTTGTTAGCCCACCCAGATGACTGCGACTAATTGGCTGATTATATAAATCAATCAGATGCAACCCGGGGGGGGGGGTGTTACGACGATAGCCATTGGCCGGTAATCCCTATTGGCTGACCAATCAGGAGCTAATTATTCGGGATTCGGGCCCATAAATAGAGAACACCCAGAGCAAAAAATAGAGTCGGTCATTCTTCGCTACCCAGAACCGAATCCACTGCATACTCCATCATTGACACTGCCTAATTGCAGTTAAGATTTCATCGAGTTAAAGAAACATTTCCGCCAGTCAACTACATTCACCTCTCACTTCGCGGGGTTTGTTTTATCTTGATAAGAAATTATTGTATACCAGTGTAAATAAATGTTTGCTACTGTTTTTAACAAACGCTTTTCGTCATTTCTTTGATGGTGTGGCAACTATTCTTCTACTCCGACGCCAAATTCAACACTCCATCGACTGAATTGTATCCATCCCCACTTTCGCGGATCTTAGGAAACAACGTGAGCGCGGATGGATTCAGAGAACAACCAGTCTGGAACATGTGGTAATCAGGAAACCATCGGCCAACCCAGTATCGTAAAAATATAGTACCACAATATCAGGAGTATGCATGGCTCTTGGAATGAGAACAATTATGAAATAATGTGTTCAGTTCAAAATTCAAATTCAAATACGTGAAAAAAGCAATGTCGAAGAGTGAACAAAGCAGTCTCAAAGGGAGATAAATAATCCTGTGACATCAGGAATATGCATGGCTCGTGGAAGAGGGACACTCTACCCCAAATTACGAAAAAATGTGTTCATTTCAAAATTCCAATTCACATATGTGAGCAAAGCAGTGTTAAATAAAGATAAATCATGCTGTGATATCAGGAATATGCATGGCTCGTGGAACAGGATCAATCATCGGCATCCGTGACTGTAGAAGCCGATACGGGAGTGAGAATCTTGCGAGTTGCAGAGGCTGCATTGATGCTATTTTTCTTGTCTGTCTGTCATTTTGCTTTCTGCGAACCTGCCTCTCAATGGCAACCTGTGTCAGTTGCTTCTCCCTTGATTTGAGTTGTTGTACCAGGGTTCCTCTTTATTTTTATGGAAGGACTCGATCAAGCTCTTCAGCTTGGGTGGGTAGCCAAACCTGGACAGGATTCTGAAGAGAACCTCCCAACTAACGAGCTCGGACGCCTTGGTCAGATCAGTGAAAGCAATATACAGGGACATCTGCTGTTTTCTGCACTTCTCCTGGATTTGACGGAGCTAGAAGATCATGTCTACTGTTGATCGTTCTGATTAAAAGCCACATTGTGAATCTATGTAAACATTTTCAGCAAGTTTCTGCAGACGGAACAAGATCACCCGAGCAAAGACTTTGCCAACAACGCAGATTAGAGAGATGCCTCTGTAATTGTTGCAGTTGCTTCGCTCACCTTTGTTCTTGTAGAGAGTGATGATTGTAGTGTCCCTCATGTCCTTTGGTACAGCCCTTTCTTTTCAGCACATATTCCTAACAAAATTTCTCACAAATACTCAGGCTAACACACACACACACACACACACACACATACATACATACATACATACATACATAATATATATATATATATATATATATATATATATATATATATATATATATATATAGTAGAAGTTGGAATAGTGCCACACCCGTCTCTATATCTGTTGTCTTTTGTCTGTGATGACGACCCCAGTGGTGGATTTGAGGGGAGCTGTCTTATATATATATACATTGTTTAATTAAAAAACAGAAAATCTACTCAAATACGAGTATTGATTAAAAGGCTCAAACAAATGAATTAAATATATCAGTTGTTAATACTATTTTATTAATCTCCGGAACTTTCTGTAAATATATATATATATCTATCATACATGACTTGGTTTGTTGATTTTGTTTAACTGTATATCAACATCTCTATGGGTCATTTAATGCTGTAATCTAAATATTTTGTACACAGTTTCCTTCTTTCAACTCCAGATATTTAGTAAATAATTTTATACACTTTCAGGATAAACGTTTTTAGATATATAGTTTGTAGATGATAAATGGTACTGTTGGTATTTTTTTATGTATTGTTGATAATTTCACTATAAAAATGTATTTTTATACTTTTTTACTGTTATATCGATCGTTGTTTTATTATGCAAATGTACTGTTGGTCGTTTTACTATAAAAATGATGTGTTGGTATTTGTTGGGGGTTCACTATTTACCCATAGATGGGACCCTAACAAGTACTACCACCCCAGGTCAGGGTGAACCTGTAATCAACAGTATTTGTTCAACCTACAACTGGGGAAGAAAAGATGGAGTCCTACCTTTCCCGAGGCTATTTGAACCTAAGTGAATGTAATGAATCCAACTGAAATTTCAACTCAGCTCACTGATTTCTCTTTCCGAATTGATATCAATTACATCATGACACACATCCAAGTAAGTGAAAATAACTATGTAATATAAACAAATAGTCATAAGACTAAAAATATTGTGTTTTCTGTTATATGATTTCTCTCACAGCCAATACGACTAGAATGGTTTGTCTACCATCCAGTTCACACTTTTCACTTCACTTTTGAACAAAAGTAAATGGTTTATTCCTTGTCTCATATTTAGGATTGGGTTTTCAGTTCTTTCTAAAGTCTATATTAGTAAAAAGAAAAATTATTCTTAGTAACCAAAAGATTTATCTGCTACAGTTTGGTGTCAGATAACATTACGGTAACCCATGATTTGTTATTTTACTGCTACAACCAAAACTCCAGGCTGATAAGCGTAGTAGCCCATTCGCCCTCACCTAATTTGAAGCTACCAATTTCTTAAGTATAATTGTGGGGAAAATATTTTGTTTGTTTCACAATGATTTTTCACCTTGTACAAGGCCTGGGAGCCTTTTCAGGTAGAGGGTTACAAAGTAAAAGGTGCAGCTTATGTGGACAGTATATGTGCGTGGGTGGTGCAGTGGATATTGGCTCAGAATGAGAAATCAGGGAGCCGAGTTCAAATTCCAGTTGAATTCGTTGCATTCTTACACGAAATTACCCTTGGGAAAGGTATTAATCAGTCTATTCCTTCCAGTTATGGGTTAAATAACAGGACAGATTGGGTTCTATAACATTGGCTGGCAACCAGTCTTCCGCAGAAAGTAATGGCAACCTACTGTGGTTTAATCTACTGCCAAGTCAGTCATGTCTCTTTCGAGACAAGATCACCCAAGCGTGTATCACGTATGGCACTAACTGACTGATATGGAAGATAATGGCTAACCCTAGACTTAAATTTTAAGATTCTGCTGATTGGGAAAGCATCCTATTGGAAGTCAGTTTCACAAGCCAGCAGTTCATTTGAAGAAGCTTCATAAGTGGAATTTATATCACACCACTGAGATATGAATGTAAAGAGGGTGGTTCGCTACAATGTTAATGGCATGGCAAGTTTTGGCTGTGATGGCTAGGGTTGGTGGAACTAAGGCATGTAGTTCCACCAACCCTAGTTCACTCTCCATTGAAATAGGGATAGAAAAATGAGAGAGGCTTACAATGTCTCATCTATAAGATAGGCATTGCAAGCTGGAAAATAATTAATCACTCACAAGGATGCTTTTCATCCTTATCGAAAGTGGGAAGTGAAGACTGGGTACTTTCTGACCATATATGACATTAGTATCTTCATTTTTGGCCTGATAAGGTTCTTTTAGACATAGACGATAGTCAGATGGGTGAGGTACTTGCTAGAGCCATACAGAGACCCAGCCATTTTTCCACTATCTTAAGCAATGGATTGTATGTCCGAGTTCATTTGAAGTCTGCATTGAGTTTAAGTCCCAAGAGGTACTCAAGGCACAGCTCCTTTCTGAGGGAACATTCGGTCAGCTGCTAAGCTCTGGTCATGTTTTGGAAAAATGTTTAATTAGCCATCATCATTGACGAAGCAAGAATTTTTTGTCTGTTATTGTGTCAGGGAAGTGGTAACTGGCCGATTTAACATTCAGTGGAGAACAAGTTTGTCATGCATAACAAGGCAGACTACGCATATAACGGGGTGTGGGACGAGGAAAACCAGAGATAACATGGAGGATGAAGTCGGACAGTCAACAAACTCTTGCCCCCTTTTTTGTTAGTTTTTGCTCTTTTAAAAAAAAATAAAGGAACCAACTTGGCTCATAGAAACAGGGAAAACGTTAAAAAAATAAACGAGAAAAGGCAAAGTTACACCCACCCCCGCTACATATTCCCCCTAACAGAACCATCCCCCACCCCACTTTTAATGGATTCTTAATTTCTGGAGGTTAGAAAAGTTGGTATCTGGCTCATAAATACATTACCCTCTCGGGTGAAAATGTTTCAAACCCTAATTCGATAGGGTTATTAATGGACCCTAATTTTCTTGCTAGTTCATTCCTGTTATATTTTACAACAACAGCAACACCACTTTTATCACCACTAATAAGAAAGATTTAAAAAAACAATGTCTACCAAGCTACCCACTTTCACCCCCCTGTTCTTTGTTATTTTCCATAGAAAGACAACAGAGCGGGAGGTGGGAGGTAAATCCCATTTGTTGTCTCATCTCATTTCATTACATTTCAATGGGATAAAACAAAAGTGAAAGAAGAAAAAAACCCTAAAAAAAGAAGAAAAACTAAACAAAAAAAGGTTCACTTTGATAGCAAGAAACCAACCCCAAAGTAACTTCTTGCTTCCCCCCTTGTAATTTCCTGTCCAATGCCATCCCCTCTCCGTCCTATATTAGTCTTTTCTCGTCTCTTCTTATATCGAAGCTGATTAGAAATATTTTACATCGAGAGGAAAAAAACAAACATTTTCAATGAAAATGTTTTAGTCTCAATTAGAAGAAAAAAAAGTAAAAATTTAAGCAAGAGAAAAACTCTTAACAAATTAAAGAGTTGCTTCACTTGATGAGGTTTTTTTTTCTTTCATTTATTATTGACGGGTCCACTAAAAACTGATCTTGTGAATGCCAACCGGAAAGAAGAAGAAGAAAAGTAGTCGCTGTTTAAAATGAAAAGTGATATTCAGATCTGAATGTCATTCTCAAAAATATTTAAACAATTTTGAATATTAATAGAAAAAATAATTAATCATTGTAAAAATCATAAAAATCATAGAAAGTGTTTAATCCTTTCGTTCATCTTGGAATTATTAAATCCATTGATACAGTTGCTTGTACTTCTGAATTGTTTGATACTGGAATCATTAAAAATTTTAGTCTTTCATTCTGGAATCATTACAACTTTTATAAGTAGTTTAGGAAATTACTGAAGTTTAATATGTGTTAGAAGGTGAGCAGTGTATCCGTGAAACTTGAAGTTAAAAAGATAAGTCATTCGTACATTTCCTCTCTCTCTCTCTCTCTCACACACACATTTATATATATATATATATATATATATATATATATATATATATATATATATACAGTGAAATTTTACCCATTTTCTACTGTGAACATTTTGCATTGTAGACATTAACGCTCGATCCTAATTTCGTCTTTTTTTTTAAAATTTATATGGAAATTAATTTTGTTTTATTCTTTTAAAATGATTTTTATTGTTATTTTCCTCTATAACCAAATTCCACCACATCAATTTTTTCATCAGCTGTAAATGGTTTTCTTTTTAAATATCGTTAAAAGAATGTTTCGTTTAAGGGAAAGAAACACCTCCCAAAAATAAGCAGAGTTATTTCCCTTGGAATACATTATATTTTTCATTCTTTTTTTTTTTCACTCAGATGCCGAGAAAAAAAAATAGAAAAAGACAGACAAAGAGAAAAAAAAAGAGAGGGTGGGGGGTGAGAGAAAGAGTTAAAAACCCGACGATACAGACATGGTCTTGAATTTAAACTCGGTTTATTGATTTTTAGAAGCTATTAATTGTCATCAATTCTAGAACTTTTTCCCTAACTTTAAAAAGATAGAATGAAATATCGAATTGTTGCTGGAAACTTCTTTCAAAAGTTTCGACCACCACAGCTATGAAAAACCTCCTTGGAATTTCCGTCTGAAATTTTGGCGACAAAATACAATCATCCCAAACGTTCTCTGTTTTTTGTCTCCAATTTATTATCAAAATCAGAGTGTAAATATATTTTTAAAAAAAGTTTTAAAATCTATTTTTGACGGAAAAAAATAATAAAAATTTAAGATAATAAACAAACAACACAAAAAAATTAACAGACAGAAAACAAAGTCTAAAAAAAACAAATTATTTGCACATCTTCTGTCAACCATTGATAGTCGGAGTAAAAGGTGTTAAAAAAAATTTTGTTCAAAATTCTTAACCCCAGAAGAAGGCCACAGAGTACAATGGCTGAAACGTCGTACAAATAACAACAAAGATGGGGATAGTCGTCCGAATAATGTAAATATTTCCTTATCTCAGAAATGTAGACGTTATTTTTTTGTATTCATTCATATTACGAATGTCTTCATGATTTTTTTGTCTTCATATTTCAATATTTATACCTCGACTCATATTTTGAAATCGTAAAAAGGTTTTTAAAATTTTAGAATTAATAATTAAAAACAACGCAAAAATTGAATTAAATTAATTTTATTTGCAAAATTAAAAATAAATTTCAATTTTTAAAATTTTTTGTCTTAATGTATTTTGAAAATTTTTATTAAATGTTTTTGATCGTTTCGAAAATAAATAAACAATTTTTGTTGGGAAAGAAAAATATTTGCATAATATTCTGATTGTGGGAATTCGTACAGAACTTTTTTCGACAAAATGGAGAAAATTCCTTCGTTGGTAGCAAAATAAAAATGTTGAAAATTATTTGGAATAAAATTGATAATTTTTTCTTTAATTTCTATTTTTTGAAGAATGTCTCCCTTTTGACTAAAAAGGAAAATTTTCGACATATAACGTCTCGTCCCCCACAAAATCCCAGTCGTCGGATCGGCACGAAGGAGGGGATTAACATCACCAACATCACGATCAACACGACCACGACCACGACCACCCCACCTCCCCGGCCAGTTCCCAAGGTCAATTCGTTTAATTTCGGCCCCGGTTTCCGAAAAACAAACAATTTCTTCAAATTCCCAGTCACAAGTGAAAATTTGTTGTTGAAATTCACACAAAGGCCGAAAATCCTTTTCTGTGCGAATTACTTTTTGTTTTTTCTAAAAATGGGGGGCGTTTTTTTCTCTACAAAAAAAAAATTCTTCCCAAACTCCGAATGACAATTATTCCTCCCACTCGTGATCACCCAGGACAACAGACGACGAAAATGTCTTGGGAAATGCGACAAATGTCTCTGGGGCGGAATCTCTCCTCCTCCGTCCGTCAATTCACATCGGCCAATCAACTCCCCAAACTCATCGAATTCTTTCACCGAAAAGTCGTTCGTATCGCAGAAAAAGACATGATCGTCTTCGTCGGTGGCGAGAATCGAGTAAATCCTCCCCAGGTTCGAATCGTGGAGACGGTATTCTTTTTGGAGCTGTAAATCCCCGGATGTCCCAACCCTCGTAAACTCTATTATTTCTTTCCTCAGTGATTCCAAGGATTCGTGACACCATTTTGAAAATGGAAATATCACCGTCAATTCCGATTTTTCGTGGAGGGGGGCAAACGATTGTGGGAGCCGCGATCTAAGCTCCGCTCCCACCAACTGTAATCCACAAACGATGTCCCCGTCTTCGGCGTCGTCCCCCAACAATTGGCCAACATTATGGCGCCAAATCTTGACCTTTTTCAAAAGGTTTTCTCCCTCCTTTACGGAGAGGCGCCATTTTTCTAACGGTCCGGAGATCGCCTCTCTCATATTGTCGGACAGCTCTTTCAAACTCCGACGCTTCTCTTCCATGAACGTCTCGAACTCTTCCCACATTTCGGAACATTTCGAGTCGCAATCCATTGACAGTTGGTCAATGGATCGCCTCGTCTGTTCGTTCATTACAAGGATCAGGGTTTCCAACTGACGGAGTTCTTGCTCCAGGGTGGGGCCGTCCGTCTTCTCCCTCAACGCCTCCTCCCTCACGGACAGCGGCCAAGGCGAACACTGGGGGGAAGAGGTCACGTGATCCTTGTAACACGCGTCACACAGGCAAACGTTGTATCGGTGACAGAAGGCGTCCTTCCGTTTGCGGTGCAGGCGACGCTCGTCCGTCATGAAAATCCCCACGGCCTCACCCCTCGACATGCCGCTCAGGTCCCTGGTTTCGTGTGTTGGGTGGAATCACCTGTGGAATCTCGCACAAGTCTGGCACAAGAGATTTTCACAATCCGAGCACCAAATCTTGACGGTCGATTCGGTACCGTCGTTTTCAAAACACAGCTCGCATCTCCATTCTTTTAATTCCAGGTTTTGGCGCGTCATAATCTTCACCAAAAATGGTAAAAGTCTCAAATTGTCACGTGTCCCCACCGGGGTGTAGCATTGGGGACATTTGACGTCGTCCTGTGTCGCAGCTTCGAATTGGACATCGAGGCATGACGGACACAAAGAATGAAGACATGCCAATGTCTTTGAGAAGAAATCCAAAATTTGGTCACAGTTCGAACACAGGAATCTTTCTTCGTTAAAACTGGCCGCCATTTGTAAAATACCTTCAAGAAATCTGGAAAGAAAAAGAAAAAAAGTGTTAAAAGAAGGATACAGTGGTTATCAAGAAAGAAAGGGAGGAAGGAAAGAAAGATTAAAAGTTAACAGAAAGAGAGACAGGGGGAAGGGATTTCCAATTGGACGCCTTCACAATCACTTTTAACTTTCTCCTTTCATCCATTAAAATAATTATTTTTTCTATTTCTTCAGATGATTTCTTTTTTACATTCTTCGAAAAATTTTTGACCTTGTGCCATACTATATATTATCAGATAAAAATTGATTATGGCGGCCGGTTATCGTCTGCTTATTAGACAGACAGATAAAAAAATTGTCTGGAAGAGAAAGCGGGTTTTTTTTTTCTTTTAATAGACAGACCGGCCGATAGATTGATAGATAGACAGACTGATATATAAATTGTTTCATTTTGACATTTTATTTTTTTAGATAAAAAGATTTTCATGAATGAAGAAAACTATGAAAGAGAAAAAGAGGGATTTTTTTCATGTTTTGCATAGACAGACAGACAGACAGACAGACAGACAGACAGACAGACCGATAAAAAAAGGGAAATGGGAATTTCTTTTCTTTTATAGATAAACCGACCGTTTTTTCCGAATTATTACAAATATACGGTCACTCTTAATAAATTTAGTGAAATCTATGAACTCAGACTCTCTAGATGGGTTACGCCTTCCTCTATTTTCTGCTTCCCGTCTTTTGGTCAGTTTTCTGCGTAACCAATAAACAAGAAAGGCAAGCCGGTCATGTCTCTCCACATCGCTCTTTATTTTTTGATATAATACACGGTCATATCTCACCGATCGTCCATTCGTAGTTTCAAACATGTTCATAGTGCTCCACATCTTCCTATTTAAAATTGTCGCATACTTTCTGTTTCCATGGCATCGTAGTGTGCGATTAATATATTGCCGCGTTCCTTCTGTTTACGCGACAACTTATTGTGCGAACAATAAATTGTCGCATTCATTGTTTCCATGACAACGATTTCTTTAGTTGTCTTGTTTTTAATAGCCTTGTGCCATACTATATTTTACATGATTTCGGAGATTGTGTCAAATATCTGATGTCAAAAAGGAGTTAATCAGCTTGAACAGATATCTAATCTATCTAAACTTATTTATAAATGAAACTTTGTCTGTGTGTGTGTGTGTGTGTGTGTGTGTGTGTGTGTGTGTGTGTGTGTGTGTGTGTGTTACCTATAGACTCCAAAACGGCTGAACTGATTTTCTTGAAAATTTACAGTTCTGCTATAAGCGTCTGCGAGTGTTCTTAGCTAGGTTTTGTGTCGAGGTACCCCCGATAAATATCGAAAATCGATAATCGAAAAAATGGGGTTATAGAAGGAGTGGCCCGATTTTAATCAAATTTGATACACTCGTAGACAAAGACATGAGAAACGATATTCAGAAGTTTCAAGGTTGCAGTTCTTACAATCGTGCAGAAAATTGATAATATATATATATATATATATATATATATATATATAAAATGCAAGATGTTTGTGTGTGTGTCTGTATATCTGTCTGTATGTCCCTCATCATACAAATCCACAATTTTTCTCACCAAACTTCACAGAAATATTCTTTAGGCAGAGTCTGAGCTCCAAGACCATGGATTCGTTTTAAAGTTTTCATTACGCCCGAGCAACGCCGGGCTATACTGCTAGTGTCGAATATAAAAGCTTTCTTAATTTAATTCCTTAATCCTTGCTTAGTACGGCACAAGTGTGTGTCTTTCTTGGTCGCGTGCGGTGTGGTTGGATGGGAGTGACAGACCCCCTCCCACCATTGAAAAGCGTCGTACGTTTTAAAATATATAGTATGGTACAAGGCCAATGTAATGAAAGATATATATGTTTATTTATTTTTAAATTTTAATATTAGTTTTTAAATATTAACTCCCGTTCCAACATAATTTCGTTAAATTATGTAGTTGAAAATAAAATGGTCATTAGTTAAAAATTGTAAATCATGTTTTATTTTTATTTTTTTTCACTTACTATAAATCACGTTTTATTTTTTTTTATTTTTTTGAAATTCCTATATCACTTACTATTCATGTGTCGAACATTGTTATCAATACTTAGTGTTTCAACACTACAAGCTGTCCAGTAATCTATTGACATATGGAAATAAAACAAGACCTCCGTGTTGTAGAAATGCTTCTATACTACGCAAAATGCTATAAGCAATCAATCTGACTTGTTTCTAGTCGGGTTATTTTTAATTTTCTATTTTTCCACAAAGAACCTGTCAGAGATTTCCATTTTGTTTTCGCGAAAGACCTTTTATTCTTCTTGCCTCTTTATAGGCTAGTGCCATACTGAGCTTCGATTCCTGAATTAAATACAGAAACGTCTTCATATTGTACGCGCTTGTTCAATCAGACAATTAAGTGATACACGCTTGGGCAATCGTGTCTCTTTCGAGACATGACTAACTGGGCCGAAGTATTTTCAATAAATAGGTTGCCATTACTTTCTACGGTCGACTGTCTGATTGCCAACAAAGAACATCAAACCGAGACTGGTTGCCAACCGTGTGAACCAAGTATGTCTTGCTATTTAACCCATAATTGGTTGGATAAGAGATGGATTAGTAATTTTCCGAAAGGCTACAAATGCAAGGAATTTGAACTGGAATTGGAACACGGCTCTCCAATTTTCCTTTTCCGAGTTTATATCCACTGCACCACAATGTAAACTTGCGCCATGTTTATCTGACATCTCACACACAAAGTTCTATGGCACAAGGATAATAAAAAGAAGATCGAAACATATGTATTCCGTATATTGCTATGTATAAATACATACATATAATACAATAATTCCTTTTTTGTTGGCCTTGTGCCATACTAAGCAATGATTAATGAATCAAATTAAGAAAGTCTTTATACTCTACATATCTGTTTAAGCTGATTAACTACTATTTGAGACAATCTCACACAGTCGCGTAAAATATAGTATGGCACAAGGCATTAGGGTTAGGGTTAGGGGTTAGGCTTATGGTTAGGGTTAGGTTATTTCTTTAGGATCAGGGTTAGTGTTAGGGGTTAGGGCTTAGTGTTAGGGTTAGTGTTTAGGGTTAGGGTTCGGGTTAGGTGTTAGGGTGAGGTTTATGTTTAGGGTTATTGGTTAGGGTTAGGGTTAGAGGTTAGGGGTTAGGGGTTAGACAACAATTTCTTCATTAATGAATAATGGCCCAAATTAAAAACAAAGTATGTCTAGATTCGTCGGGTTTAATTTTAAGAAAAACCCTTGGTGGAAAGAGGATAAAGTTCGCGGTGTTTATTCGATCTCGTCTGACACAACGAATTTGTGTCCGACGTTCGTCCAACGATGGCAACGAGATCGACCCAGGTCCTTATGGTGACAACTCGATTGCGTGGTGGGACACACGGCAAGACGGTTTCTCGATATCGGTCAAAGTTTCATTCATGGACTTTTTCATAATTTCTTTTGAAGTCGGCCAAATGATTTGAAATAGATTTGTAAGATGGAGTGGGCCAGTGACTCTTTTTGGCCAGGTGTGTACGGCTAACTTCAGTGACTTAAAACACAATATATAGTATGGCACAAGGCCAATACACAAAAATAAAGTCTATCTATCTATCTATCTATCTATCTATCTATCTATCTATCTATCTATCTGTCTAAATATTAGTGCTTAATATTTTTAATCAGATCAAGTTTTAGTAATCAGAGTTTCTCTGCCGCCATGATCCGTTGTTTGAAACACAAAATATAGTATGGCTCAAGGCCAATATATATTTAAAAAATAAACTCCGCTCTCGTTCGGACAAGCTTTTTCTTGAATATTGAATATGCCTTTGTGAAATTGAAACAATATATATCAATCTATCTCTGACTATCTCCATGTCTGTCTAGATCGATAGCGCTGAACATTTTGAAATGAAAACATTTACGAAGCATACAATAAATATCCGACATCTTCTGTTTTTAGAAACACAATGTACAATATGGTACAAGGACAACAAAAATAGAAATCGTAAATTACTGCATAACTTTAGTTGCAATAGAAGCTTTCATTGTATTCGTTTCGAATTATATGAAGTTTTAATACTTTTAGGGGGACCTATTTATTACTTAATAACAATAGAAAACTGATCCCCCGCGTTTAGCCGTAGTAGAAGTTTTAATAGTATTCGATTTCAATTACATTATTGTGTACTAATTCTAGGGGGATCACTCTATTAATTAACCATAATAGAAAACTGATCCCCCGTCTTCAGTCGTAATAGAAAAGGTAATATTTTTTTTGGTACGCCAGTACGCCAGAACGCCAATACACCAAATTTCAGTCCGCCATTTCGGTACGTCAGAATTTGTTAGGTATCATGTAACATATCTTAAATTTTTCTTTTTTTTTTTAATTGTATTCGATTCCACTGATATTATTGTGTACTAATACTAGGGGGATCAGTTTATTACTTAACAACAAGAGAAAACTGATCCCCCACTTTAATCGTAATAGAAGATTTAATTGTATTCGATTCCAATGATATTATTTTGTACTCATTGTACGGGGATCAGTTTATTACTTAACAACAATAGAAAACTGATCCCCGTCTTTAGTCGTAATAGAAGCTTTAATTGCATTAGTTTCCAATGATATTATTGTGTACTAATTCTAGAGGGATCAGTTTATTACTTAACAACAGTAGAAAACTGACCCCCAGCCTTTAGTCGTAATAGAAGCTTCAATTGTATTCGATTCCAATGATATTATTGTGTACTAATTCTAATGCGACTGTTAAAAGCTAACAGTCATTGGAAATGAGAAAATAAAAATAATAAATGCCACAATTTATTTATCGCCCTCTCTAAGTTTGTTTAAGAAATAATTGCGACAATTTATTTATCGCACTCAGGATTATGATGAAACACATGAAGTAAGAAAGACCGATAACCAAGATAGACTGGTACAGGACAACGGTACGGGGATTAGAACAAAAAAATGAATACGACAATTTATGTATCGCACTCCGGACTTTCGTGATACACATGAAATAAGAAAAATCGAAAGAAGAATGCGACTGGCACAAGGCAACAGTCCGTGGAAACGAACAAAGAAAATAGAAATAAATATTTACGACAATTTGTTTATCGCACTCTTGACTTTCACTTGAAAAGAAATAACTGCGAAATTTTATCTGTCGCAATATACATTATAAAGGGAAGATGGGGGCACCATGTACATGTTTCAAAATAAAAATAGACGATTGGGAGAGCCATGACCATGAATGTTATTAATAAAAATAGATGACGCCGAGAACCATGACCGCCTTAGTTTTCGCGAATCTTCACACTGAACGAAAACGTGAGAGGCAGAATTGAGGAATGCGTAACCCAGTTAGAGAGTCTCAGTTGATGGATTGCACAAAGGGGATTAAGAGAGATATATAAGGAAAACATTTGAGAAGCTAAGAAATGGAAGATGGGGAGAAGCAAGAATTTTTAGGTGTTGCTATTTAACAACTCGGATATTCGCCACTTTAAATCGTCACTGTTTTACCCATGGTTGGGGAGAAAACATTTGTCGAGTGAGACGCTTAGTGGGGTTTTAAAAATGTATCAATCACTTGGAATGGAACAAGCTACCAGTCTGAGGTGCAGGAACAAGTTAACGCCTAATGTGAGAGGCATAAGCTAACAGCCTAAGGTGTTGGTACAAGCTAACGCCTAATGGGACAGGCATATGCTAACAGTCTAAGGTGTTGGTACAAGCAACTCAACAAGTCTGTTAGCTTATGCTTTCCCATTAGGCGTTACCTAATGGGAAAGGCATAAGCTAACAGACTTGTTGAGTTGCTGTCATTATGTAGTCATTAATAAACAGTTCACTCTATAAGGATAGGATTTCAACATGAAAGCAATACCATAGACATTTATTAGTTACTTTTTAGATATAATATTATTGGTGTCACCGAAATGAAAGTCAAAATCGCTACTCCTATTCGAAAAAATTCGTTAAAGATCAGAAATTATCGGATTGAAAATAAAATTTCAATCATTTCGGATCTGTTATTAAAAAAAACAAATTTGCTGACTGAAAATTCGTCCCGTTCCGAAAATAATTCGATAAAAATAACTGAAAAATTGATATTTTTCGTAAATTGTTGCTTAGATAATTTAATAAAATAATTTATTTATAAATGAGAATTATTAAGGACACCATTGTCGTCAGAAAAATACCAATTATATTGAGGGGTGTTAATGCAAGGAGGATCTGTTTATTACTTAACAACAATAGAAAACTGATCCCCGTCTTTAGTCGTAGTAGAAGCTTTAATTATATTCGATTCTAATGATATTATTGTGTACTAATTCTAGGGGGATCAGTTTATTACTTAACAACAATAGAAAACAGATCCCCGTCTTTAGTCGTAATAGAAGCTTTAATTGTATTCGATTCCAATGAAAAATATTGTGTACTAATTCTAGGGGGATCAGTTTATTACTTAATAACAATAGAAAACTGATCCCCGTCTTTAGTCGTAATAGAAGCTTTAATTGTATTAGTTTCCAATGATATTATTGTGTACTAATTCTAGGGGGATCAGTTTATTACTAAACAACAATAGAAAACTGATCCCCGTCTTTAGTCGTAATAGAAGCTTTAATTGTATTCGATTCCAGTGATATTATTTTGTACTAATTGTAGGGGGATCAGTTTATTACTTAACAACAATAGAAAACTGATCCCCGTCTTTAGTCGTAATAGATGCTTTAATTGTATTAGTTTCCAATGATATTATTGTGTACTAATTCTAGGGGGATCAGTTTATTACGTAACAACAATAGAAAACTGATCCCCGACTTTAGTCGTAATAGAAGCTTTAATTGTATTAGTTTCCAATGATATTATTGTGTACTAATTCTAGGGGTATCAGTTTATTACTTAACAACAATAGAAAACTGATCCCCATGGTACAAGCTAACACTCCGTGGAGACGAAGAAGAAAATAAAAATTAATATTTGCGACAATTTGTTTATCGCTCTCTAGACTTTCACTTGAAAAGAAATAACTGCGACATTTTATCTGTCGCAATATACATTATAAGGTGAAGATGGGAGGCACCGTGTACATGTTTCAAAATAAGAATAGACGATTGGGAGAGCCATGACCATGTATGTTATTAATAAAAATAGATGACGTCGAGAGCCATGACCGCCTTATTTTTCGCGAATCATTACACTGACCGAAAACGTGAACGGCAGAATTGAGGAATGCGTAACCCAGTTAGAGAGTCTCAGTTGATGGATTGCACAAAGGGGATTAAGAGAGATATATAAGGAAAACATTTGAGAAGCTAAGAAATGGAAGATGGGGAGAACTAATAATTCTTAGGTGTTACTATTTGATAACTGGGATATTCGCCAGTTTAAATCGTCACTGTTTTACCCATGGTTGGGGAGAAACCATTTTTGAGTAAGACGCTTAGTTGGGTTTTACAAATGTATCAATCAGTTGGAATGGAACAAGCTAACAGTCTAAGGTGTTGGTACAAGCTAACGCCTAATGGGACAGGCATAATCTAACAGTCTAAGGAGTTGGTCCAAGCTAACGCCTAATGGGACAGGCATAATCTAAGTCTAAGGTGTTGGTCCAAGCTAACGCCTAATGGGAAAGGCATAAGCTAACAGTCTTGTTGAGTTGCTATCATTATGTAGTCATTAATAAACAGTTCACTATATAAGGATAGGATTTCAACATGAAAGCAATACCATAGACATTTATTAGTTACTTTTTAGATATAATATTATTGGTGTCACTGAAATGAAAGTCAAAATCGCTACTCCTATTCGAAAAAAGTCGTTAAAGATCAGAAATTATCGGATTGAAAAGAAAATTCAAATAATTTCTAATTCTAGGGGGATCAGTTTATTACTTAACAACAATAGAAAAACGATCCCCGTCTTTATTATTGTTTACTAATTCTAATGCGAGTGTTACAAACTAACAGTCTGTGGAAAAGAGAAAAGAAAAATAATAAATGCGACAATTTTTTTAACGCACTCTCGATTTTCTTTTACGAGAAATAATTGCGGCAATTTATTAATCGCACTGAGGATTGTCATGAAACACATGAAGTTAGAAATATCGAAAGAACAATGCGACTGGCACAAGGCAACATTCCGTGGAAACGAACAGGAAAATGAAAATTTAATACATACGACAATCTATTCATCGCACTTTATATTTTCAAGTGAAAATAAACAATTGCGATATTTTATCTATCGCACGATACATTATAAGGGGAAGTTGTGGGGAACCGTGTACATGTTTGAGACGAAAAATAGACGATTGGGAGAGCCATGACCATGTATGTAATTAATAAAAAAGAGATGTCGTCGAGAGCCATGACCGCCTCATTTTTCGCGAATCTTCACACAGAAGACTGACCGAAAACGTGAGAGGCAGAATTGAGGAATGCGTAACCCAGATAGAGAGTCTCACTTGATGCATTGCACAAAGGGGATTAAGAGAGATATATAAGTATAACATTTCAGAAGCTAAGAAATGGAAGCTGGGGAGAGCCACGACTACTTAGAAGGAGATATTATTTAACAACTCGGATATTCGCCAGTTTAAATCGTCACTGTTTTACCCATGTTGGGGGTAAAAGATGTTAAAAAAGAAGGTTTTGTTCTAAATTCTTAGCCCCTGAAGAAGGCCGCAGAGTCCAACGGCTGAAACGTCGTACAAATAACAACAAAGATGAGGATAATCGTCCGAATAATGTAAATATTTCCTCATCTCAGAAAAGTAGTCATGATGTTTTGTCTTCATTCATATTACGAAACATTACTTTTTTTTTTTCAATATTTTTACCTCGACTCATATTTTGAAATCATAAAAAAGTGTTTCAAATTTCAGAAATAAAAAATCAAAACAACACAAAAATTAAATTAAATTCATTTTATTTGCAAAATTAAAAATAAATTTCAATTTTTTAAATTCTTTTTTCTTAACGAATTTTGAAAATTTTTATGAAATGTTTTTCATCGTTTTGAAAAGAAATAAACAATTTTTGTTGGGAAAGAAAAATCTTTGGAGTATTTTCTGATTCTTGCGGGAATTTGTACAGAACTTTTTCCGGTAAAGCGGAAAAAATTCCTTCTTTTGTAGCAAAATAAAAAAGTTGAAATTTATTTGGAGTGAAATTCCGAATTTTTTCTTTAATTTTTATTTTTTGAAGAATTTCTCCCTTTTGACTTAAAAGGAAGATTTTCGACATTCGACGTCTCCACCCCCACAAATTGCCAGTCGTCGGATCGGAACGAAGGAGGGGGGACCAGCACCCCACCCACTCCTCCCCTCCCAGTCCCCAAGATGAATTCTTTTGATTTCGGATCCGGTTTCCGAAAAACAAACAATTTCTTTAAATTCCTCGTCACAAGTGAAAATTCGTTGTTGAAATTGACACAAAGAATAAAATTGATTTTTTGTGTGAATTGTTTTTTGTTTTTCTAAAAATGGGGGGCGTTTTTTTCTCTTCAAAAAGAAAATTCTTCCCCCCCTCACCCGTCCCCCCAGGACAACAGACGACGAAAATGTCTTGCGAAAGGCGACAAATGTCCGTGGGGCGGAATCTCTTTCCTCCGTCCGTCATTTCCCATCGGCCAATCAACTCCCCAAACTCATCGAATTCTTTCACCGACTCGTCGTGCCAATCGCAGAGAAAGACATGATCGTCTTCGTCGGTGGCGAGAATCGAGTAAATCCACCGCAGGTTCGAATCGTGGAGACGGAATTCTTTTTGGAGCTGTAAATCCCAGGATGTCGTTAATGCGGTTCCTTCATTTTTCAAAGACTCCAGGGAATCGTGGCACCATTTTGGGAATGTCACCGTCAATTCCGCTTTTCCGTGGGGGACAGACCATTGTGGGAGCCGCGATCTAAGCTCCGCTCCCAGCAATCTCAACCCACAAAGGACGTCGTCGTCTTGGTTGTCGTCCCTCGAAAGATGACTCGCTTGATGGCGCCAAATCCTGACCTTCTTCAAAAGGTCGTCTCCCTCTTTCAGGGAGAGGCGCCATTTGTCTAACTGGACAGACGTCGCCTCTCTCATATCGTCGCACAGCTCACGAAGCCGGTCACGTGTCTCTTCAAAGAACGCCTCAAACTCGTCCCACATTTCGGAACATTTCGCGTCGCAATCCGTTGGTAGTTTTGCCATGGATTCCTTCGTCTTCATGTTCCTCACACGAACCCGGTCTTCGAAATCCCGTAGTTCCTCCTCCAGGATGGGGCCGCTTTGTTTCTCCTTCGACGCCTCCTCCCTCACGGACAAAGGCCGAGGGGGACACTGAGGGGAGGCGGTCACGTGATCGACGTAACACGCGTCACAGAAGCACACGTTGCACCGGTCGCAGAAGGCGTCCTTCGGTTGGCGGTGCAAGTGACACTCGTCCGACGCCATGACCCCCAAGGCCTCCACCACCGACATGCCGCCCAGGTCAATGGTTTGGTGTTCCGGTTGCAAATTCCTGTGGGCTCTCCAGCAGACCTTGCACAAGAGATTCTGGCAATCTGGGCACCAAATCTGGCAAGTCGATTCGGTGTCGTAAAATTTGAAACACCAGTCACACCACAATTCGGTAGATTCCAGGCGTTGGTGCGTCACAATCTTCACCAAAAATGATGAAAGTCTCAAATGATCACGTATCCCCATGGGGGCGTGGCACTGGGGACATCCCACGTCCTCTTGTGTCACTGCTTGGAATTGCTTATTCAGACATGTCAGACACAAAGAATGAAGACATGGTAATGACTTCGAGAACAAGTCCAAAAATTCGTCGCAATTCGAACAAAGGAATTTTTCTTCATTCATCGACGCCATCTTGAAATTTTCTTCACAAAATCTGAAAATAAAAAAATAAAGAAATAAAAAAAAAGTCCGAAAAATAAAATAAAAAACAAAACAAAACAAAAAAAAACAGAAAATGGCCCGAAATTTTAGTTGAAGAATAAAAAATTCCTTCATGAAAAAAAGTTGGCATCTAAAATCGCAAAAGAAGGAAGATGAATGAGAAAATCGGGGAAGGAAATCTGAAAGAGAGAGAGAGAGAGAGAGATTATCAAGGAAGAAAGGGAGGAGGAGGAGGAAGAGCGATTCGATAAACGAAAAGATAGAAAGGGTAAAAGAAACAAAGAGAGGGTAGAGAGAGTGGTTACAAAAAAAATGGAGGGAAAGAAAGGATGAGAGAGAAAGACAGAGAGAGAGAGAGAGAGAGAGAGAGAGAGAGAGAGAGAGTAGATCCAATTTGTCGACTTCACAATCACTTTTATCTTCACCTTTTTATCCAATGGAATATTTTAAGCTTTTTCTCTGTTTTAAGATAATTTTTTATTTTAATTTCTTCGAAAAAAGTCACGTACAATTTGACCGATATATATACATATATGTATATATATACATATATATATATATATATATATATATATATATATATATATATATGATATTATGTTTTTTTTTATTTAATTCAGACAATTTTTAATTAATTAACACACACACACACATATATATA